>DWFV01001624.1:0-10904 GCA_018246775.1 Parelbella machaon machaon | reverse complement strand
ATGAAACGATGTAACATCGATCCGTCACAATGGGAGACAGTGGCAGCGGATCGGCCACTCTGGAGGCACACCGTGAATACCAAGGTGTTTGAGTTTGAGAGGAAATGACGAGATGAGCTCGATTTGAAACGAGACGAGCTCAAGGCCCGGTCACCTGCGGCCATTCATTACAATTATGTCGGAGGAGTACTGACATGCAGCGAATGTGGTCGCACATTCACTACAAAAATCGGTTATGTCAGTCATAAGAGAGCGCACCAACGAAGCTCTCGTTAGTTGGTCCCTAGTCGCTGTGGCCGAATACGGTCAGGATTAACTACTTTTAATGCAGTTTATTGATAGGTAAATTATAATTTAAAAAAAGATACGTATGAATTACATTTATAAAGAGAAAAATGATTAGAGAGGAAATACATAAAGCTTGTTAAGCTAGAGATATTTAGCACTGAGCTCTCTACCTAACTCGTAATAAATTTGGCGCGAAGATATATAAAATATCAAATTAATCAACGGAATTCTTTATTATATTACATAATTTGGCCTTTAGGGAGTAGTTAATAATAAAATTGTTTTCCCGAATTAATGATTCAAAAGTCAATTACCAACTCTATAATGGACTTAGCATATTCAATGAGAATTGTCAGTCAATCTGTCTGCAGTCAGCTCTAATGAACAATATTAATTCTTCGCCAAGTCGCAGCGAGGACGGAATATTCGGATAATTGATTTCGTACCTAACGGTCATCGAACGTATTAACTTTTGTGAATTATAGATTTTCAAAAAAAAATGAAATTTGCGATTTTAAGTAGTTTGTTAATTATGTAAGTAAATATATCAGTTGCAAATTTTTTGATGTAAATGTCTTGGAACTGTAACATGTGGTTATTACGGTTAGTGGGAAGTCTTTGTAAGCTTTTTCGTGCTTCAATGACGGTAATAAATATTAAAATCTACTCGTTATTGCTAATGATACAAAGCTTTTCAATAACGAATAAAACTACTGGTCACTCTCCAGGGCTATGATTCCATCAACAACCATTGCTTTGCTATCATTTCCGGACCATAAACTCGTTCGTTGTTAACTATCGTTGGTGGCAGAAGCGAATCAATATTAAGTAGGTACTAAATATTTTGATGTGATAATTAGAGTTCTGTGTCATCCATGCAATAGTCACGAAACTAATGATTGATTGTCAGGATAATAGTAAAAACTTCATTTTTTGTGATTATTATTAATCTTAAATATTAAATTCTTTAGTAGAGAATTTTTCCACCTACAAATATGTGTTCTATGTTATTATATATGTTCTATTCTTTTTTCAAGCAGTGCCAGCGCAAACTTTGAAGTCACAATACAAGACTTAAACAGGAAAAAGGACCTAGAGTTTGTTCTCATCGACATACTAAATGATTTAATAAAGAACAATGACGTCACTTGTGTAACCATTTTCTGCGACGCCGTATATTTAAACCTTTTTGAAGGTGGATTGTTCAAGAGAGTTTTCTCTGTACCGATTATAATGGTAACACAGACTTGTTATAAATAAATAATAATATATAACTTTTCATGTTCAGACCTTCATCAGTGCTGACAGTCTAAGCGACTGTAGGATACAGAAGAATTATTCGTAATTTGTCGCTAACGTGCTAGTATTTCGATAGAAGCAAATGATTACTTAACAATGTAACAGGTTACCCCGATAATGGATCGGGGTAACCTGTTATATTTTTGTTAGTAGAAGGCAAATCATTTAGTTAAATCTTTCAGATAGATAAATATTTGCAAACCCTCTTCATTCCATCTAATTACCGAAGTATTGATTCCTTATCGAAATTTCTAGATTGTAGTAGAAGAACAGGAAGATCTGTTATCACCGAATTTTTATACGTTAGAATCGATGAGACAAGCAAAAAAAGACGGATGCAATGTTTATGTTATAATATTAGCGAATGGCTTACAACTGACAAGATTATTACGATTTGGTGACAGGTATCTGGTTAAATAGTTTTTTATTAGTACATAGATATATCTTTTTAAGACGACTCACGTATGAAATATCGCTTTGAGAGATGAACTTTTGAACTCAGAATAGACAATGGTTAGATAGATGGAGTTCGTTAGAATTTGCAGTCCTACCGAACGTTTACATGTAAATCCAATTTATGAAAATAATATTATACATTCATTTTGTAGGTACCGTCTTCTTGACACGCGGGCAAAATACATAATGCTTCATGATATTAGGATATTTCACAGCGAATTACATTATGTTTGGAAGAGAATTGTTAACGTTATATTCATAAGGCACCATAAAAAGGTTGTAGGTGTTGAAAAGACTAAGACTTGGTTTGAGTTGTCCACCGTACCGTTTCCGAACCCCATCAGCGGAGTGTTCATTTCCCGAAGAGTTGATATCTGGCGCAACGGAAAATTTCATTACGGCCGAGATTTGTTCGCTGATAAAACTAAAAATATTAATGGTAATCAGCTGAACGTAGTATACTTGGATCATGTGCCATCCGTCGTTATAACGAAGACGAATGAATCTTCAACTAACAAAGTTGGTGGAATTGAGATCGAGGTAAGACTGTCACACAACCAGTAGAGGGTGCAACATTTAAAAATTCCGCCAATACAAAGTCATTTTTTCATTTCTTTATGTTTTTCAGATACTTAATACTTTAGCGCAGAAAATGAATTTCAAACCTAGGTTATACCAGCCTATGGGTATTGAATATCACAAATGGGGCCAAAGACAAGTAGACGGTTCCTTCACCGGTCTTTTGGGCGAGATGGCAAACGGGAAAGCCGATGTGGCTTTAGGAAATCTACAGTACACACCATATTATCTCGAAGCAACAGATCTGAGTATTCCGTACACATCACAGTGCTGGACGTTTTTAACTCCTGAAGCTTTAAGTGATAATTCTTGGAAAACTTTGATTTTGCCATTCAAGTGAGTTTGTCAGGCGTCACAAGGAAAACTTCATAGTTTAAATTCCAAAATGACATTCTCTAAGACGTGTCAAGTTTACCAATTTATGTTAAATCACAGTGATAGACTGTTCTTAATCGTTTAAATTCTGAAAAGAAACTCGCGTCCAATAGTGGTTATACGATAACGGTCACTCGGAATGGTATTTCGCCAATACACAAATACATATCCGTTGTGGCTGAACTTTTTGTTTTCAGCATCCTTTCTGTTTGCTAATTCACTTAGTAGGTATTTCTTCGTCGTTTCCAAGTATTTTATTTTTCTGTATTTACTCCTTTTCTTTACGCAGCTGATTATGAATTGAAACATTAGATATATATGTGATTATTTATTTCCAGATTATACATGTGGATTGCGGTGCTGTTAGTTTTACTCGTAACGGGCAGCATATTTTATGGAATGGCAAAATACTATATTCATTTATTGGACTATAAAAGTAACAAAGTAATCGTTCACAAAGAAGATCACATTTACGGTTCGTCAATGTTTGTTTCTGTGCAATTTTTTCTTATTTATTTTGCGTATCTTTCATTTAATATTTTTTTTCAAAATAACGATAGTGATTTGAAAACTACGCAGAACTTACATATTTATAGAGAAGTGCACATCTCCTACACCGAACAAAGGCTACTGTGACTCGACTCAACGTTAAAAATATTTGCAGATGCAAAACCGGTCGGGCTGTACTTGTTTGGCGAAATAGTTAACAGCATCCTGTATACTTACGGCATGTTGCTGGTCGTGTCGCTGCCCAAATTGCCCACAGGTTGGTCAATACGGTTACTAACTGGGTGGTACTGGCTGTACTGCATACTCCTTGTTGTATCCTACCGGGCCAGCATGACCGCAATTCTGGCTAACCCAGAGCCAAGAGTGACAATTGACACTTTAAAACAATTAGTTGATAGCCGGATAGCTTGTGGAGGATGGGGTAGGGAAACCAAGAGATTCTTCAGAGATTCGCTTGATGATTTAGGACAAAAGATTGGCGAAAGATTCGTTGTAATCAACGATCCAGAGAAAGCGGTTAGTCGTATAGCAGACGGCGTATTCGCTTACTACGACAGTGAAAACTATTTAAAATATCTAAGTGTAAAACAAAAGAACGCTCAGATTTACAACTCAACAGCACATGCCATTGAAGTTACGAGCAACGATGGTTTTAAGAGGAACTTGCATATCATGACAGACTGTGTGGTCATTATACCAATATGCATTGGATTTCACAAGAACTCTCCCTTGAAGCCACTAGTTGATGTTTACTTAAGAAGAATTGTCGAAGTGGGTTTAGTAGAAAAGTGGCTAAACGACGCCATGCATCAGATTCGATCTCTCGACGAAAATGAAAAAGAAATAAAAGCTTTGATGAACTTGAAAAAACTGTACTGTGCTTTCATGGCACTCGCTATTGGCTACTCTTTAAGCTTTTTGAGTTTCATGGGTGAGTTCATACATTGGCATTTAGTCATTAAAAGGGACCCCAATTTTGACAAATATGCTATTGGTGTCTACTATATGAATAAAAATAAAAAACAATAAAATAAAGTGTTTTGTATACCAATGAAATATAAAATAGGTGTATCAATAAAATTTATTTCAAATGTCACATAAGCTCTAAATAAATAATTCAGTCATTTACCAAAACCGTTAAATTATTGTACCATGCCATAAAAATGTCATTAAATATCTGTTACATATACATATTGTTACTTGTTTAAATTTTAAGAACTAGTTAATAAAATAAAAACAAATTTTTAATGTTTGTTATTAAGTGAAATTATGACTAACAAATTTGATTAGGTACTTAATCATCTATAAGACAGTCTCATAAGTAATAAGTTAAGATACATATTTTTAACATACCCAATGTTGTTGATGGAGGATCCACCAAGACTTGGATCTCTCCTTATCACTAATATACCTGTTAATAATCAAACTGGTATTTCATTCAATATTACACTTAGATTATGGAGATACTTTAAAGGCACTTGGTTTTAGTTCTAAAAAGGGCATATTTTAATTTTTTTTTTCCTGTCCTGGCAACATCTGTACCAATAAACAACTAATTAATTGGTATTATCATGACATCAGGTCTTTTATAGGGCAGGCAGAGAGAATTCCAAATATTTCTATCTATACAAACCTGATGTGCTATTTAAACATTATTCATAAAAAAAACCATTGTGTATCAAAATCCATCAAATTATAATTTTGTAGATGCATAATAACCCCTTGAACACAAGGTTTTCATTTAACTACACCTCTTGGGTGACCTCCACAGTCATCTGGTCTGATCAATATAAGTAAAGCCTATGCTATAGTAACCAGATTACTAAGAAACTACATGTATGTATGAATACATGCATGTTACAGATTTGTTGAACACTAAAAAACATTTGTGCATATCACACATTTATTTTATTCAATTTCAATAATTCAGCATTTATCTATCTATACTCTTTCCTTGGTACACTAATAACTGTCATAGTCACAGAAGCATAAATAGTTAAGAAAATAGAATCTACACTATTTTACTTTGTCCTGTAATAAATGCCTTGTAGCATGAATTTTTTTGTTAGGGATTGGTATTCAAAATTTTGTCAAAATCATAATTAATAGTCCAATTTCAATTGTAACTAATTTACATATCTCAATACATGCCTCATCACATTTAATATTTACACAGTAATAAACTACATAGTGTTTAGAAAAAATGCAGTTATAAGAGTTGAAACATTTTTTTCATTTTCTAGTGTTCATACAATGTCATAACTAAATGTTAACATGTTTGGTCCTGACATGAAGTGCAGCTTGAAAACTTATTTTAGTTGTGACAACCATATTACTTATTTAAACATATAGAGTCTAGACAAAAAATAACTTTTAAATAGCCCCAAAATCAAATATTATTTACTCATTTATAACCAATTTCTTAAATACTATGCAATCTGGTCTGCAAGACTTGCTCTGCCATACTTTTCTTATGCAAAAAATTGTTCATTTTAACAGGAGCACCTGTAACAACTCATTATTGTTACTAAAATTAACTACCTAGTTATCTGGTTTAATTAAATAGTGAAGTGAGAACACTACTACCTTATCTAAATGGGAATGTAATCCATATCAAAAATTATCTAGTGATTTCGGCAATCATAAAATATTTAAAATCCATTATTTAATTTATGTATCCATTTTAAATTTTTTATAAATGACTAAATTTAAGACTTTGGAAAAATCATTATTAAAATGTGCCTTTATCCACTTTGAATTGCTCTGGAGCGTGGATAGTTGGCTGTATACCTTCTGGTGCATTCTGAACTATCCAGGGATGTTGTAACACGTGTGTTAAGGGCAGTCTTTGTTCTGGGTTTATTACTAGCAATTTACCCATCAAATCCTTAGCCTTGTCCGATATATACTCAGGGTATTTAATTATAACATATCTGATCTTCCTGTATGTTTGATGGGAGTCCTTGGCATCAAAAGGTGGTAATCCTACAAGTAATTCATAACACAATACTCCAAGACTCCATATATCCACTGCATAACTGTGTGGTTTACCTTCTATCATTTCTGGAGACAAATAATCTAAGGTGCCACATAATGTCATTCTTCTAGAAGATGGAGAATGCACAGACCATCCAAAGTCAGCTATTTTCAGCTCCCAGTTGTGACCGATAAGCAAATTCTCTGGTTTTATATCTCTATGTATAACTTTCTTCGAATGGCAATAAATTAATGCCTTTGTGAGATCTCTTACGTATATAGCAGCTGTTTTTTCGTCGAAGCGCTCGCGTTCTTTCAACAGTTTATAAAGCGCACCGTGTTTAGCGTATTCCAAAATCAAATATATTCTCTTTTCGTCGTGAAAGTAACCGTACATACGCAAGATGTTCGGGTGACGAAGTCTACACTGAATTTCAACTTCTCGACGCACCTGATGTTCGATCTCTGAATCCAGGATCTGACTTTTGAATAGGACTTTGAGAGCTACCACGTAGTGCGACTGTTTTTCACGAGCTAAGTAAACGTTTCCAAATTTACCTTTACCTAATGCACGGCCTAGATCGAAGTCGGACAAAGCCCATTGTTTTTTCTTATCATCCTTCTGTTTCAATTCCGGTTTCGCCAGGTAATTTTTCTCTGCTGGTTTATTTGCACTATGAACTGGACGGCTGACTGGTAAAGCAGGTACTTTAAAACCATTAGGTGGCACTTTTACCGTATTTGATGAGCATCCGCATGTAGACCGACCCGCAGTTGGCGGATAATTTTCTTTACAATCACATTTATTTACATTCATTTTTACAATACTGGTGTTGTTTATGCTTTTACAAGCCGCACGATTTCATTAGTATCACGTAATATTTAAAGTGTACTACAAAGATTCAAATAACGTTTTTCTGCGACGAACCCAGCTTTTGAACTTGAACTCTTTTCTTAAAGAATTGTTACCATATTCCTTGTCATTTAAAATTAATTAATTTCAATTGTAGTTGGAATAAGTATTTGCGAATTATTGTTAAGTATTTCCCAAATTTTATAATTGATGCTTTACCTGGATAATTTCTATAAAATTGAAGATAACATACATTTTATTAAAATAAATTTACGGTTATAATTAAAAAACAACTTTGTAGAATTATTAAAACTTGGCAATATAGAGGGCACATTCATTTAAGTCCATAATATAATAAGAGAGTGCTTTTAATCAAAATAACATGAAATTTAATGATATATACATTAATTTGTATTTCTTCATAAATTATAAGTTTTCTTCTTCATAAATTGTTTAATTATAGTAATAATATATAATATACTTCTAGCGTATTAATTATGTTGTACGTAATTTTCGGACGGACGTCATCCAATATTTTGTTTGAGTGATAACTTGACCTAAAGGTCTTAGTTACCAGGTCATAAAATTCCACAAAAAAAAATATTTTGTTTGATTAAATTGAAAGGTGCCAATTGCCAGCTGTGTTGTGTCAAAGTTCGAGATACATTTTTACAGAAAGTATAGACCGTTCTTTTTGCTTTTTTTTATATAGACTATCTTGCGATTTTGTTATAAAATTCTAAAAAACCTTAGAATATTAGTGTTTTAGGTACGTGTCTAGTTTTACAAGTATAATATACATAACTTGTACGAGCAACAAATGTTCAGGAAATTGATTGATTTTCAGGCTATCTACCATGTCTGATGATGCCGAACAACAGGCAGAAGAGGGTGAGGTGCTGCAGTCGATTTATGAAGGAGATCAGAATTTCAAGCGGTGTAATTCCACTACTTACCAGTATAAAGTTAGTTTCATAGATAATTCTAACCTTATTTTTAAAAATTGAAATTTTCGAAATAACCACACGTGGTAAATGCTATACTGTTTATAAACAGTAAATTTATTATTTTGAAACCTAGGTAAGATTATAGATGAGTCGTATGATGTTTAATTTCTTTAAATAATAAAGATGAAGTTGTAGGATAATACTGAATATTTCCAGTTCATTTGACACATTATCACCAAATAATTATAGCTCGTAACATTATATATTTCGTGATTAAAATTGTCTTTTTGCTTAGAACAGTAACCTCTGTTATTTTGTTGATATTTGAAGTTGGATCAATTCAATTATATATTATCACCTAAAATAATAATGTGTACCAAGGTATTATTTTATTTTAAAAGTCTGTATAATATAATTCTTTATCATTTCAGTATAATGAAGGAGACAAATCATTCATTCTAGAAATCTCTTGGGGCCCCACATATCCTACTGATAAACCTTGTTTTAATTTGGACATATTCTACAATCAACATTTGTAAGTATCACAAATGATATTATGAGTGTCTATTATCACAAATAATGATTTTAAAACACAATTCAAATATATTATTTATATCTGTTTAAATTTCCATGAAGATTGAACTTAGTTTCTTTAATAAATTATTTCTTATAAACAATTTTATTTGGCAAGCAGGCAAAACGGTAGCTTAAAGCTTTTGATGTGTTGCTGTACTGAAGGAGAGCTCTCACACCTTTTTTGCTAGTTCTAAATCATAGTGCTCTGAAATAATTTGAGAAAAAGTATATTACATGTGTGTGGTAAGAAGTAGTGTGCAAACAGAATCTTTAGGGTTGCAGGTATGGAGCTTTATCTTAGGTATAAAAAACAGTGCAAATGTGAGAATTATTCTCTTTTGAATACACAAAAATTGCTAATATAGGGTTTTAAAAGATGTCTCTAATAGACTCTTAATGCTTTTTGGCTTCAGATTGCCAGAAGTGAAAGACAAGATCCTGGATGTTGTGACTGCAGAGGCAGAACAATGGGTCGGTTGTGCAATGACATATACCCTGTTTGAATGCCTCAAGGAAAAACTTGCAGAGATATTAGCAGAACAGACTGAAGAGGAGATAGTGGCAAAAGTTCAGAAAACAGTTTTAGAGGAACAGGTTCGCAGGTTGATACTCTCTATACATCATGCCTCCATAGAGCTAGCAATACTCTAGAGTTGTCTAGTGGGTGATGATCTATTCCATCCAAATAACATCCTTTGGGATCCTTAAGAGTAGTAGGGAGACTGTAAGGTAAAGAATGTGCTCACAATTTATAGATAAATATCTAGGCTACAAGTTTTAACTGATATTGAATACTTACCAAGAATGGAAGTTTGACAAGTCCATGATAAGATAGTGGCTGATGAAAAATAATGTAACATCATAGTCACTAATTTGTCAGCCAAGGTTTTTTCAAGTGAAGAGCTTAGCAAACAAGTATGGATCAATCACAACTGGTCACTGCCTCCTGTGGATATCTAGTAGCAATCTTAAATAAAGTTATAGGAATAGATATGTTAGTGTTTGTTTGTCCAATTAGTATAGTTTGTTAATAAACATCATTGATTTGTGTTAAATTGGTGATATGACTGGAAGTAACGGATTGTTTGAGCCACTACCTTAGTTAATAGATTATGTTAGTTTGAGTGCAGTAAGTAACAGTTAGTTTATGTCATGCTTAAGGCTGGATTCTGTAGCATTATTAATTTTGTGACTGAGATCATCGCTTCTTACTAATACATGGACCGGCAACTACACCCTCAGATTGTAACACAAATAGTTTTAAATATTGTAACATGGTAGAAGGCGTACTGTCAGTACCCCTTATAAATATTATGCAGGTTCTAAACACCAATAATTGGTTTTGATCTGTGTGTAGTTTGTTACAATTATGTTGTTGTTTTAAATGATTCATAGCTCAATTTATTTTCTAGTTTAAGTTTAAAACCCGAATTCGTTTTTTATAGACTGAACCTTCGAAGAAAGCAGAGAAGAAGGAGCAGTTAACGAAGGCACAGAAGCGTCGAGCGTGGGATCGAGCTGAGATCGGGAGAGCTGGAGAGAAGCCCCGCGGCTGGGACTGGGTGGACATAGTGAAGCACCTCTCCCAGGCACCTCATCAACCCTCATGATAGTCTAGAGCCAATGACTAGTCTTTTAATCCAACTGCATTAATACAGCTTATTGTACAACAATATAAAGTGTATTTGAATGTCTTAAATTTTGTATTTGGAGAGTTAGACTGAAAAGACATGTCAGAAATACAACAGCTGTAGCATTTTAAATCGGAGTAGTTACTTTGTGAGTGGTTTTCAAGAAACAGGTATCGAAGAGTTGACAAGTCGAATTTTCATATCTTTTACAAGACTGCCGCGTTGATTGAGTGGTTGCAAGCGCAACTGCCAATCGAGAATCACTGTATTCAAATCCTGGGATGGGTACTATTGGATTTTTCTAATTTAGAATTTCTAGTAGTGAGTCGGAGTCTATTTATGCCCAGTGTATCGCAATCGGCTCACCATCTATTCCATGGGACGTAATCGTAACTGATGAAACGTCGGAGTGTA
>DWFV01001623.1:0-10909 GCA_018246775.1 Parelbella machaon machaon | reverse complement strand
ACAATTTACGCAATCCGCGTCTGGTGTAACTTGGTCTCTCCACCCGCTCTCTGGCCTTGTATTTTAATGGTGGGAAGGGGGATTTGATGTATCGAACTGGGTTCTGGTTAGCTTGGATGTGTGAGCGGCGCGTGCGATGAGCAGGCGATAGGTTGTCGCGCTCTGGTTGCCAGGTAGGTCGCTGGATCCTTTTGGTTGGCAGTTCAGTGTTGCAACTAAAGATGTCTTGTGCCAATTAACCTATATGGCACTAAGTGTTACACTCGTGTCATTGCGCGAGCGGCGCTAGAGCGTGCCTTTCTTTCACTCGCGTTTTGCTGTGTTTGCTTTTCGTTTTAGTTGTCCTCATACGCTGTCCACTGTGGAATATGGAACTCTGATACCCATGTCTACCATTAAATAGAAGAGATGGAGTGGAAATACTAAGTTATAACAACAGTAGAATGATAAAAAGGGTCGAAAGAAAAAGAGATAAAAAAAAATTACAGTCTCATCTTAATGATTATTGTCAACCCTTGGATAATTTTCGAACTTGCCAGTAGTAACACGGAGTCCAGACTCCGTGTTACTCCGTCGTACACTGGGTATAAATCCAGATTTATACCCAGTGCACGACCATTGCAATAGACTCACTCCCTATTTCATGACAGGATGTATAATATAATTGATGAATGGTAGTTGTCTCCTCTGCCTACCCTTTTGGAGAAATACAGAAGTGATGTTATGTCAATCCGTTTCTCCTTACACTGTTGAATACGGATAGTCTTAGAGAATGAGAAATTTTAATACCATGGTTTACCAGACTAGCTTAATGCGAGGTTTACGGACTTCACACGTTTTATGGCATATTATGGAGGATTCTGAAGTGTATTTGCCGTCTTTTGATCTTTGAGTATAGTCATGCGACTATAGTAGTGGATACTTACTCTCAGTAGCAAAAGATATTTCGTCATCATGGCTCTCCATCATCATTTCTATTACGTAAAATTTACGCAAGCATTACTTGGTCGTCAAGTTTGAGTTCCCTATTCCATATACATCGCACAAAATATCTATCTTCATTTTTATTCGTTTACGACATAATAAAGTATACGACAGCCATGGCAGGCCTTGTCACACATAGATAGATTGGTTCCGATTTATATTTTTATATAATTTCGTTCATTGCTTTCTGAACTGTATGCCACAATAACACCTTGTTACGAAACAGGGTCGTAGTGATACCCCCACGCTTTTCCGAAAGCGAAATGAGAGATCCCGTTGCCAAAAAGAGATGGCAGTTAATATGTTTACAGAACTTTGTCCTAAAATCATCTCTATATGTTAAATTAATAAATCAGATTTGTACATGTACGGTGTCCATCTAACTCTTTGAATACTGATTATGTACATATAACTGCACTATCGACTGATACCCCGTCGTCGCCTACGCCGTGCAGTATTTATTGCGACGGGCAGTCACTGATTTATATCGACAAGAGACAGCGGTAGCTTCTTGCAATTAATCGGATTGTTTTCTGCTTCTACTAAATGTACAATTGTATGTATTTTATATAAACATAAAAATGTGTGAGGTCAATCGTAATATTCTTTTAACTTTAACGATGTACCGATATAATTCAAAAAGTGTGTTCTTCATGTTCCAATAGAGACTGATGAAGCTGGTAGTCCAAAGGCGGAATCTGCTAATCCTATTTCAGAATTATAGTATTAGTACAACGCGATAAAGTTCTCATCAGGTCCCTTCAGGGATATCTGTGCCCAGATAACAACGACTGCTGCGTTGCATGGAATGGAGTGCTACTCAATCCGGCATCACTTCTAATCTGTACCGTACTTATAGAAGCTCTTATATCACACTTAATTCGTCTTCCTCGAAGTATAAAGCCATTTGTTAATGTGGGTGCCTGTCTTACACCACTTAATTCCAGTCTATTCCCATAAGCAAAACATCCTAAACTCCCCCAGGATTCCACAATTGACAAAAACAGGAGATACCACGTTGCGCTGACCGCCAGTGTAAACACGCGTTTATTATCGATGCCATAAAACGCAGCGTTTATTAGTGCAGTGTGGGTGGTCCCTTACTCTTATGTGAACAAATATGAGTAAGACAGAAATAGGCCCAAGTGTTTGTACTTGCTATTTGGATTTATTAACTTGCATCCACAAATTCCGGTTTGTGTGATGGATAAATATGGATAATGAGTGTTATAAACAATAGGATTTTGACAATAACAGTTGGATAGGATAAACAGTCTTGACTCTTGAGTAACAATGACTTGTACTAAAAATTGACTGGTCCGTTGGTCCAGTGGTCAGTGAAATTGACTTAGGGCCTGGGGGCTGCGGCTTCGGTTCCCATCCACCGTTTAGAAAATAAATTCAAATGGTTGGAAAAGCTAAATACTTTTATCAAAATATAATAGTCCGTAAAATCGTGTTGGTTTGCAGACATTCCCGGCGCATATCTACTATATATCTGTTGCTCGACAGTAGCGTTTGCTTTATTTTGCTATGGTTTGATAGTACTAATTACTGAGGGTAGTGAAGTACCATTAATTAACCTGAAGAATAAAATCCAAATCGATTTTAAAATATCGTTGTCTGTCTATCTAAAGCAAATATGACAAGTGAAGTATTGATGTCTTTAGTTAACGATATTTATGAGTCTGTGGTTACATCACTACGATCATCTAACCGTGTGCTGCGATTGTATAATAAAAAAAAATTTAATATTACGTGAACCATTATTTAAAGCAAATTAAGACATTTCATTGTTATTGACAGCTTTTTGATATATTTATGAGAAACTATCAAAAACATATCCTGAAGTGCAAAGGTGAGTAATATTATACATGTGGGTAAGATATGGAGATATTTATTGCAATATTTTATTGATTCACTCCCCAGTTTCGGATCGATTCTGATTCTGATACTGACTCTCTGGTGGAAATCGCTTTTCTTCATAATATTCTTTGGCGTCGCTGACTATCGAGTTAACCCTTCTTAATTTGAGAAGAGATTCGCATTCCATATGAAACTACATATAAAAGTATTAATGATTACATTTCTCAGTTATAATTAGTATAATTACCGTAGAAATAGCACGTCAGATCTGTAAGGAAAGATATGGAAGTGACTCGGGCTCCTTGCCTACCCAATAAGCAACGTGGCGTGGCGATAAAACAATAATTAGAATATAAAATTATACAACATTAGTTGGCCTCTATCAACACGTTACGCGGTGATTGGAAGAATCTTTATTTGTCCGTAAAATATTTACGCGTTACCGGTAGTCGGTGGATTAAACTATCAATAACAATCGAAATATATTGGTTGTCGGTATACTTTGTGTTACGCTATACCCTAAATATCATCGGGGGTTTGTGCTAACGAGGCGCAGGTAACAACATATTTATTTTTACAGCTAATTAAGGAATGCCAATCTATTTTCAACTTTATACCCATTAGAATAGACACGCGGTAATTAATTCGAGTTGTGTGTGTAACTTTGTAAATCGTTTATGACGACAATTAAGCAAGTTTTACGGTTTTATTGTGGCCGGTTGCCATGTCTGTCAACTTCTGGGAAGCGATTCGATGGTCTTGTCATTAGGGATTGTAAAGAAGATGACAGTATCGTAACGAGACGGTTAATAAGCGCTTTATGGTTTCAAGCTGTCTGCGGATTAATTCGTTGTGAATATTTTTAGTTGAACTTATTTTGTTTCCTGTTATAAATGGTTTTAATTTGTTCGATGTACCGCGGTGAACGTACTCATATGAGTACCTACACCATGCTCGTGGTCACCCTACTAAGTTGCTGAATTTAGACAATCTTTGGGTACGTTTAAAATTATTTTCTCTAATGTGCTGCATTGGCCATTTAATGTTATGTTTTATATAGATATGAGTTTAGACTTTTGCAGTGGCAATAAAAAATCGAATCAAAAGAGACTGAGTAAAGACGATATACGTCGGAATGAGAGTGGAAAATGGATTATAAAGGCAAGGATGCAACACACTATCTTCATAATAAATCGCAATTGTAATACTGGCATGTGGTACCGGTCTTCACTAATACGCCACATTCCAAATGGTTGGCCGCGTTACTAGTTTCCGGATAATGCGTACGGGTCTTAAAGTACTAAGTATTTAGCTTTTGCAATATTCGTCGGCGTAATAAAACACCCGCGGCTGATATGATCGCGTTACGGATACGTTGACATGCGTAGGCGCATCGCTCTTTATACAATCACCATTTCAACTATACCTCTACGATGACCTCTATTGCCTTAGCGTAAGACACACTTTGCCTTACAAAAAAGTTCGATATAAATTGGCGGGTTTGCAAAATTATGCCGTTGAAAATTGAAAATAAATCGTAGCTATCATTAATAGGGCTCATTTTCCGCTGCAATTACACGTTAGGTGTAATCGAGACGGATCGCTGCCAACCAGGTTATATTTGCAACGCTGGTATACCTTAAGTCCAATGTGATAAGGTTCATTTTTCAATGTCCATTAGTTTCGCAAGGGTTACAAGTTGGTCTCACGTCGCCGGTAGGCTCATATGTGACGAACATTGCATAAAAGATCATTGTGTTGGAAGCGTACGTAATTGCAGTTGATTCAAGCCTCATGATCTTAAAGCTAATTGTTCTGTCTACATAGGTAGGTATAAATAGCGTAGCCCACGACGCTGTAACTAGGTCACATGTTAACATGCGAGAATAATTGCGAAGAAGACGATGGTAATATGAAAATAAAAATATGTAATATCCAACAAAGTTTTTTTTTTATACATGTTTGTGGAATGAAGCAAAACAACATGAGTAATTACTTGCAGCAAAAATGCGATAGTCTCAGAGTTAGAAATTGCAAGAAATCTGTTATCAAACACGTCATCAATAAGTAAAAAAATAATTATTGAATACTAAGCTAGGTACCTACATTGTATTTTCATTTAAAAATATTTCAGTCACTAAAAACATGTTACATGAATGTCTCGAAGGCGCTTTTGAAGTTGGGTTTTGGAATGTTGGCACAGAGCCCTAAATTTAAGAAATTATGTGAAATATTCTTATTAAATATTCACTACAATGGTGAAGAAAACCTGCAAATTTAAGTTCTCCATAATGCGTGTGAATGTCGCAAGCCGTGTTTGAGCATCTTGTTAGATTGTGGCGTAAAATTTGCTTATATTGAATAGAAAGTTTTGTTAGTGGGAGAATCAAAGAATAGGTATTTGTTTATGAACCAGTCCGGGTTCAAATTCAATATTTTCTATTTAGCTTTTAGACTATTCAGTGATAACACACTACTAACTCAATATAGGATTATATTATGTCATGTATTCATTTTATCAATAGTGAGATACTACAACTTTCATAGTATAATATAAATAAACAAATAGATAAATTCATTGACTAGTTACTGCAAAATAATCAATAGAATATTGTCATATTACTTCATTTTAATTATTCGTCCATAAAATACAGAACGATGAAAAACGGTCATTTGAATTCGATATATTTTTGAAATACTCCTTACAAAATTAACACACACTATCAATATTGTTAATGTTTGTAGATAGATGTCTATCAAATAGAATGCCCTATATTCACAGGTAGACTAAATCCAATTCATACCACGGTAACCTGTAATTAAGACAACATTTAGTTTTAAACATTATGTATGTTATATATCCAATTGAAATGAATGTTTTGCTGGTTAGCATTAAAAAATACATACATACATATTTTCCCGCAAAGCCCCTTAAGGGAGGCGAGCAGAGAGCACGGAGTGCTAAGTACCCCTATCTTTGCGGAACTGCGGTTTTTATTCCAAATTCATCAATCTCTTCATACATACACGCCGGTTTCGGAGACTTGTAAATAAATTAATAAATATAAATATTTAAAATTTCTAACATAGAACATTGAATTTTTGATCTTAGATCCTGGAGACGAATTTACTTAGCAGAAGTGTTATGAATACATCGCTTTTGTTTATTGTTTTAATTTTTAGTTTTCCAGACCACGACCTAGAGTATCTAATCATGACTTTTATATTTTAATAACAGTCAAATACTTATATACAGGTATCGATAACACTTTTGAATGAAATGAAACGATTTAATACTTGTTTAGGCGCAGTGGAACTTGAATCTAATATTTAGAACCAACGTGGGTTTCCCATTAGTCAGTTAGTCACAAAACATTTGTTGTACTCAGTATCACCCAGGGCACGACTCGCGTGCGTCTGACGGGCATCAAACCCGGGCTCGCCTGAGGCGTGTGGCACTGTGTACGCCGGGTTAGTATATAATTGGACGCCACCATCGTTAGAACGCTGATTATGTTTTTTATACTAACTTTAACACTGGCTTAGAACGTATCAAAAGAGCGATAAACGATGAAGAAGCATTACCGTCAGTATTTTGTTCTTGGTGCTGTGCTATATGATGTATATGAAACTAAAGCAGCTAATATATAGCTAATATTTAATAGCGGGGATTTGAACTAGCACCTTCCAATCAGCAGTCACGCTTGAAACCATTAAATCAAAGAGGCTGTCAAAGCTTAATATTATATACACACAAAAACTGTCTGACTCGCCAATAAATACAAGAAAAGATAAATAAAAGATAAATTTCTCCATCATTAACATTCTGTTCGTATAATTAAAATTAAAGCAGTTTCAGCGCTAATTTTCGCGTACGAACCTTCGCAGCGACGCGGTGCTAAATTGCAGTGCATTTCACGTGTCACGGCGGCGTCAAACTGTCACGTGTCACGGCGGCGTCAAACCGTCACGTTGTCACGTCACGGCGCTGCTGGCGCGGTGTCGGCGTGCAACCCTGCGCTCGCTGCGGCCGGTCCGAATGATCTTGAACAACATTTTATAGTTTTTTCCCTATTGATGATATTAGGTGATTGAATCAATGATGACAATGTATTCTAACGGTTGGTCGTTATGATTTTCAATTGAATTTTTTTTATATTTTAATTATATGTTAATATATAGTCATGTTACTTTACTTTTAATTGAGCTGATATTTTAAACATATGAAAAGTAAAAAAATTGTCATTTTATGAATGATTTTTTTATATGTCTGAACTATGTATATATTCTTTATTTACTTTAACTTCTTAAGCGAATATAAATAATATCGAAGTTGAATATAAATTTCATTGAATAGGACTATACGATTTTAAACTAGAATTTTACGCTTCGAATTCTTTTGATTTTGGAAAGAAACCATTGAAGAAAAGCGATGCTATAAATGAACAGATTTATTTTTAATGAAAATTTAAAGTTTTAAAAATTCACAGCAACACGGCGGTTTAGGGTTAAGGTTTCTAGTACCTATACAAAACTGACACCCCAATCACGAGCATGCACTGAAAAATGATTATAAGTTAGAAATTAGTAATTAGTAGGCAGGTACCTACTTACTAACTATCATCAGTAAACTACGCCCTCAAAACAATCAAAATATAATGAAATCGTGTTTGATAAACAATACTAAAAACCATACCCTTAGAGAGCCTGGAATAGGTACCTATTGAGTGCAGATTTTAAAGATGTAGGTACTGTTACGAATTTTTGGTCCTCAGCGAATAGAAAGCCATGTTTAATTTAAATGAAATTTAAAAACGATATTTTTTAAATATTCTGTCAATTTTCCTGATGTTTTCCATTCAGAAAAAAATATTGACCAAACGATGATGATAGATAGCAGTACAAAAAAAGTCTTTAATACATTTTTCTCACGTATGCAATAGGCACATTTAAGTAATTAGATATGTATATTAAAATATATAATTACTTTGTGCTTCGTTATGTCTACTGTACACACGCGAATATTTGTTCGATACAATAACGATTATACAATATGAAGTGTGGAATATGTAGGTAGAATAATTATTAATGATTCATTAACGACCTGATGATTTGGAACAAAATGAAGGCATCTAATCGATATGCAAGACAAATGATCTATCATTACTTAAAGGCTATTTCATATATTAAGGCAATATTTTTGATACTTGAACATCATTTCACATCTCACAACTCACTTTCTTCAAATCAAATAACGACAGAAAACTCACTTTAATCACAATAAGATTTTAATGCGATCTCGGATTAGGAACTTACAATATTGGGTGTGTTTATGTATAAATGAAAAATTTGTAGCAAGCTGAATGTAAAAGCCGTAAATTATGAAATAATATAATAAGAAAGTAAGTTATAATGATGTATTATTATTATAACTCACTTTCTTCAAATCAAATCATGATAGAAAACTCACTTTAAATACAATAAGATTTTAGTGCGATCTCGGATTAGGAACTTGCAACATTGGGTGCGTTTATAAATAAATAAAAAAATTGTAGCAAGCTGAATATAAAAGCCGTTAATTTATAAGACAATAATTTACAAGCACAACTGATATTTAGACATTAGGTCTAATAACTGTAGTCGAAGACAGATTGAAAATTGGAACAAACGCAAGCGTTTACGTTACATTGTATCCAGTGGCATTCTCAGTAACAAATGCCATACATTGGCATCTCTATAATCACCCTCGAAAACTAGTCCGGATTACGTCACACAGCCGTTATTACATACCAATTAATGTCATAATACGATTCAAATATAAATGAACAAAGAAGTGGCATTAATCACCGCAGATTGGAGCGACCTCGGCGTTTTTTGCCACAATGTACATTATGCACGTGGCGTGTTTGAAAACGATTTTAATGTGACCTTGTTCATCAATAGGTGGAAATACATAGATACATCAGCACGAGTGTGAGAAGTCGGAATGATTGCTTTGATTCAAAGTGATTCTAACGTTTAAAAATGTTAGGTCACGAAATTTAAATGCAGCTCAAGTCGTTCTGTGTTAAGATCGAAGCGAGAGCAGGGTGACGGATGGTTGATCTGCATAGGGAAACGACTCTACATTTACATACATAGGATGTTATGACCAGTATAGCGAAATGACTCTACCGTTACATAGGATGATATGTACCAGCATGTAGAAATGACTCTACCGTTATATATGGTATGACCAGCACAGAGAAATGACTCTATCCTAGATAGAGTGTTAAGTGTAATATAGTGTTAAGACCAGCATTGACCTGTCTTTAATACGACGAATTGATTAAAATATTAAGTTCATAAGCGAATTTTTGTGTTTCAAGAATTAATTTAGAAAAATTAAAAAATCTCTTAACGCATTTTATTAAAAGTGACCTAGCACAAAAAATATTGAATTCACCCTTCAGTAATTAATAGACATGTTCATGATATTCTTAGGCTTTTATATATTTTTTTTTTCTTATATATTTATTTTGACTGCCTCATTGATCAGGTGGTAGCAAAGTGCAAGTGCTAATCGCAAGGTCCCGGGTTTCAATCTCCGATCGAGTACTATTGAATTTTTCTAATTTAGAATTTCTAGTAGTGACCCAGAATCTGGATCTCTGGAGCTGTACCCAGTGTATGGCAATAGACTTACCATCAATCACGTGGTGGGGCGTAAACGTAACAGGTGAAACGTGGCAGTGTACTACACATCTCACCCTACCCCTTCGGGAATTGCAACCATTATGTTAAATCTATATTTATTTTGTAGTCTTGATCCAACTTGACCTAGCCAAAAGTAGGTAGGCAGAATTGAAAACAATGTAAGATTTGTTTTAATTGAGTACAGGATGCAGGCATGCCTCATTAGTTATTTTATTCGGTATCATTACTAATGTAATATATGTGAGATACGAAATTAATTGTAAACCTTGATTTTAACCTCGAGGTAATAACAAATGAATACTCACACGTTATTGCTTCTGTCAGTCTGTCCATCTTTTCAATGCGGTCGTTATTTCATATCATACCATTTACAAAGCAACACGAATTTGTGTGTCTATTAAAATATTTGTAGTAACGAAGGTTACTAGGTGATTACAAGATAATTTTGAGCTCCATACAGTTGCAATGATAATAAGGAACCAGTAAATTAATGGTGTAGAATTTAGCCTTACATGGGTTTTGGAGTTCGAATCTTTGACACGCATTTCTGGTCTAGATGTTAAGTATGTTTTAAAAATTAAATAATGTGAAATAAAACATTGTGAGACAACCAGAGCGCCTCAGAATTCTCCATAAAATTATCTAGTACTTCTGAACTCGGGAACTCAAACTTAGCTAGCTAGTTGATTAGGACTGCAAATTCTCTCATTCTGATAAGTGACTTGCCCGATAGTACAATGATGAAGTATGATCTGAATAGTTATGTAATACGGGGCCCCTTGTATGGAGTGGTTACGGGTTAGGCAGGCTTATGGAGTCCTTCGAACATGGGCTTAAGGGCACGTTAATGTATTGGCCTGCATTAAATAAGGGCTGTAAGACCTTGTCAAAAGTCTCCAGCCAGCTTAATAGTTTTGACATAACTACTGAATTATCATCAAGTCTTGATATTAACATAATTTTTGTACCAGAATATACCATGGAACTGGGTTTTCTGCCCATTTGATGCAGCAGTAACTAAGAGAAGATTTTCTTGTTGGATGGACTGATGATCTATGGTCGGCCGATTAGTCTCATCTCTAAAAACGATTCTAAGACGATTAAGATCACATGTAAACAATATGTCTTCTACACTAATAATAATTATAATAATAATAATAGATCGACCCATTTGTCATTCCACTGTTGGAATATGGGTTTCCTCTCATATTGAGAGGGTTAAAGCTATACTCTGCCACGCTGGCCAAAATATTTTTTTCTTATAAATTCTAAGGTGTGCAGGTTTCCTCACGATGTTTTCCTTCCCCGTTAGCAAGTGATGTTTAAACTTAAAACGCCCTTTTGTAAAGAGGTGCGCGCCATG
>DWFV01001622.1:0-10909 GCA_018246775.1 Parelbella machaon machaon | reverse complement strand
TCTGCCTACCTCTTCGGGAATTACAGGCGTGATGTTACTGACATTTATTTTAAACTATTTTAACTGCGACTCACAAAATATGCACACTAATTTGTTAGAGTATAAATATTAATTACATTAAAAGCGCTCGTATACATGTGATCTAAATTAAAAGCACTACTAGTGATATGTATATCTGTCAAAGCAAAGTGGCAAATAGGTGGTACGGCCGTAATCAGTAGAGAATTATGTAATCGCCAATCGGGGCCCGCGTTCGCGGTTCGTAAATGATACGCACAGCCTTTCAATTAATTACCTAGGTAGATTACTGGTTAAATCTTGATGTCTAAATTTACTTTTATTTAGATAATCGTATCCTTGTACATGACCCCATAATACATAGTCAATAATTTTGTAAATGAAATTGAAATTTGAAAGACATACTATCAGGTACATGAATATTGAGACCGTACAGTCTTTACATGAAGACAAATTTGATGATGGCTGTGATAAACTTAAGGAAAAAAGATAAGCCCTAGCGATAGAGTACATATACCTACCTCCATATAATGACCAAGTCCAGACTAGGGTCTTGAAGGGTTGATATCTATAGAGAACATCGGGCGTACAAAGCGTAATGAAAATAATACTAGACACACATAAGCAAAGCGCAAGTTGAGATAATTCTAATAGACTTGTGCCGCTCCAACACCGCGACGCCGGCCAGCACTGGAAGTCTTTTTGAATAATGAACGGGTTCTTTCACAAGGAGGCGGCATGAAAGAAAACCATTTTTTTAATGGCTTGCAAGGGGGTTATCTTGAATATGCAGAGACTGTCGCATCGTTCAACATCATTAGAGCAAAGAAATAAGAGCGTAGTTTTGAATAACTCCTTTTATTCCACGCGAAAGTTCATATTTTATAAGTCTTTCATCCCAGGGTTAATATTAAATTTACGAAAACATCTTTTGCATCCGAATACCCATTCATGCTGTTTTTTACACTTCTACTAACTCAGTTTACTTTACATCAATTACGGGGAGCTTTTCCGTCGTATTGCTGCATAAAGCTTTAGATGTTTCATGATTTAAATTCTTCGGAAAGCAATCAGAGACCTGGGTATGAGGTGATTTGAGCTGCGAAGTAATTCCGTTTGAAATTAAAATAGGCGTACAGATTAAGGCAACGATTTAAATAAAGTAGTGAGCAATAAAATCAAGTGAGCCGCTTCCGCTGCCCGGATATCTGACACGGAACTAATTTCCACTATATTTTAATCCGCCAAAATACAAAGGAGCCCAATTTGCATAAACCTCAACTGTTTGTTTCATGCGAGGACTGTATCCGCTTTGCTGTGGGCTATTTTGTCGTCAATTTATCGGTATGGACGGCGCGCGCGGCTGGCGGTCAACATTTCGATGTAATTATTATCATAATTGTATAATGTTTTGATCAATATTATTTAAAGTATACTTGTGTACTGATTTAATATCCATAATACATGAATTATTTTTATGCTTATTAGATAGTTTTGGAGTGTATAGTGATACATAGTTGTTTATCTTATCATTCATTCTACAGCATAATTTATGTCAAAGATATCATATGCAGGAAGTCATTTGCCAATTTATTCAATATAATCAGCTGTGAATCCATTGAAATACACCGTGAAAATGAATTCTGTAAGAAATCCATAAATAGCGGTCGTAAAAGTGCTTAGTAATTTGCACTTGAAATTCTCAGTAGTATTCTCACTAACACGATTTACCAGTTACGTTTTACGTCCTCCCTTCGGATAGGTTTACCCTTATTGTCATATACCGGGCACCAATCTAGACTCCAGCTAGGACTGGAAATTATTTCAATAGAAAAATTTAATAGTATTCGACCCGAGATTCGAATCCAGGACCTCTCGATCACCAGTCACGGTTGGAACAACTTGACGAACGAGGCAGTCATTGGTCTTGTGGTCGCAATTCTTAAAAATGTAATAGTTATGGCATGATATAAAAATCATATTATTTATCAAATTTGAACGTGAAATGCAAATGACAATATATTAGATTTTTAATTAATGTTTGGATTTGTTCTGTTCTTCGTAAGATACGATATCTTATACTTTTTCTAGTTATAGATATCATAAGAAAAAACAACAGGAAAGGGAACCGTTACATTGTGTTATTAATCTACTAAATTGCTTCCTTCACATTATCTTATAAAGAGGTATAGAATGTTGGTGAAAATTTTCATTTAAGACGGTTTCATGCATAAGATCTGGTTCAAGCGAGAGTAGAATCGCAAGTTTCCACTCTACCACCTCCTTTAACTAAAAAATGTTAAACAGCGACAACGCATTATTCCTCTCGTCGGCACTTAGTGTACTTGCTATAACAGTTTCATGCACGTGAGTAATCCCAAGGAGTTTGTGAATATCTACGTTACTCTATTTTGGCAACTTGGAAGAAACTTGAGCTGAAACTTTTTAGGGTGCTATCCGTATACTAGTGGTGCGCAGTTGCGAACTGCACTGCGTGGACGTACGCTATGCTGTTCGGATGTAGCTGAAAGTTTCAAGAACTCGAAATTTATTTTTGCATTTTGATTTATTTTTAGTATTGTGTTATATTTGATTTATGTTCAGCATTAGTCGGATTACTTTCCAATATTCCCAGAAACTTTATACTCGTTATTAATCATTAATTTTCACGAACATCTCATGTATCAAAGGACATGAATACTCCTACAGACGTAATATGTACATGAAAATATGAATCTTTTATCTCACAGTATATATCGCATTGCGAAAAAGTACGCTGAAAGGATCAAAACACGACTGCAGCTGGAGGCCGTGTCTCGTCTCACTTGTTATTTTACGTTTTTATATCACGGGAAAACGATGACAAGCGGAATTAGAAACGAAAGTCGGCGTTTCAATGAGAGATAACGTTACACATATGTTAGATACACAGATATAATTAAAAATACTTGTCTCTACCAAAAAACTGAATACATGTCTATTATGCAATTCGTAAAAAACACACCTGGACAACAAACGTTACTCCAATAATCGTACTTTGTTTTTTATCTAATGACATTTACATCAAATTACGATTTAAGGTACAATTTTTTTCATAATACTCCGTCAAGACCGTAAGATAAAAATAATTCCAGAGAATGAGGATTTCAGAAATTATTAGTATTTGAAGAATCTGAAAATTGTACATAAACAAAATTATTATATTAATCCAAATGATGTTTTATATTGTAGGTATAAGGAAAGGTGAAAGATCTGAGTGTTTTCAAGTTGACACAGACATTCGTCTAACGGCCGAGAAAGCGGATAACGCTTAAGCTTAATAGGAATAGGCGTTAATACGATATTTGTATAGTTTTATTTCGATCACACACACACTACACCAAAACTCTCTGATGATTTTAGCAGTAGGTAACTAAAAATATGAGGAAGGCATAAATATGAATGTAGGAGATAATACCAATCAGTGTTATTATCACCACTTTTTCACTATTGGAAACGGATCTCCTCTCAGAATGAGAAAGACAAGGCAATGGCAATAATAGACGATATAGACAAAGACTTCGAGTCCATGACCTGCTAATCATCTTCCTAATCCTAGTCTCGAGGTATTGTCTTGAAGTCGATTCAGGACTGATTTATTATAACTTTGGCACTCAAGTATTTTGGATGCCTAATTTAATGTTGCGAACAATCCGTAACCAACTGAAAAGCCTCTGATCCTCCATCTAGTCCAGTGCATGTGACATGTGACCTGAGAGAGTGACGCGTAAGTCTATTGAACGCAAAATTAACATTTGCACTGGTTGTAGACGCCATATTATTATATCGAACGGTAAATGAATTCGCGCGAGGCCTTCATAGGCGAGTTCATTCTTTTTGCAAGACTTTTTAATATTATTATTACTATATCATCTTGATAGTGCCTTTACAGGGTATACAGAGAGCGCTGAGTAACGGTCATGAAGTGCTTCTTTTTCATTTAACACTCTGTTCGTATCCTCCATGGCTTAAAACGTTAAATGATATCTATTTAAATGCCACATAGTATCTACCCTCTAAGTCAATACCTAGAGCCTTAGCATTGCATACTAATCATATTCCTTTAACATTGTTATGTAACAACCGGTGCATAGCGGCTCGTTTTCCGGTAAAACAATAGAGTATTATGAAGCCGGCTGCGCTGACTTCATCGTTTAGGCATGAAGTACCTGGTTGGCTTAATTCCGTAGCAAGTTTTAAAGTTGCTTGTACAGGACTCGATGAGGTTTTTACTAACCAATTTTAAAACGAGTAGGTAGGTATATGTCCGCTAACAAAAAAGGTTTTTCGATAAAGCCATATCATAATAAAGTTAGTTATTTTCCAATATGACACGATATGCGAGGTAGGGTGGTGTGACTCTACGAGGGTATACACCATCCCAATTCATATATGGAGGAACAATGGAAAATAATTGTAACTTAATTTATAACAATGGATTTTCTCGAAATGGCATCGCACTCAATTATATCTCTTTGATCCCTTTTATTTTTATACCTCTAGTTTTAAACAGCAGAAAAAAAATTCTGACTGTACATATGGCTAAGTGGTACTCATCGTATGATCTCCGATAATGACGGTCTTTAATGAGTCTTTGTGTGACGAGATATAAATTATAAAAAATAATCACGAACCAAAGAGTTAACATAAATGATCTTATATAATTTTGCTTTTTGGGTTTCTGCCAATCCGCGGAATAAAACGATTTCAATTATGCATATTGTATATTTTATAAATAAAAAAATACAAATTTTACGTTTTGAACTATTTTCAAATATTGAAGTATATTAAACAGTATGTTGCACAAATTCAATAGAAAACTATGTATGATATGATTAAAGTAAAAAACATTTATTCAATGAAAGCACCTCTTGATGTTACATGGCAAAGCTGTTTAATAATTCTGTGTATTTTCGCCCAAAAGTTTAGCATTCCATTTTCTATTAAAAGTATCAGGAATAGTAAATATTTTTTTGTAATTTTGTAATTTGACCTAAACGAAGTCCAGGTCTTCTTGCATGAATGTGGAAGAGGCAATAACAGTTTGATGGGGCTGTAGCAGGTAAGGAAGTTTAGTCTCTGCGTACCCCTACGAAAAATAAGTGCCACATTATGTGTATATGGTGTACATGCATATTTTAAAGAGGTCGTTTATCTCTTTATTTCCCAAAAAGCTTCTTGTCACTGGAACAAAATTTCCTCTAAAATATTTCAATTTCATTTGTAATGCAGGATTTAGTTTGGTTTTCTCACTTTTTTCGTGGAAATCCTGCATTTAAAATGTACACCTCATCTATGTTTTATGTATAGTTCGTGCATTCCAGTTGCGAGTAATTGTCTAGTCTCCGCGGACCCGTATTTTATTTTTATTACATTAGCCCAAACCGGCCACAACTATTATTTATGTTCATTTAAGAAAATTGCACTAAGTAGATCTTCCCAACATGTGCGATGCTCGCAATAATTTATAATAGAGTTTAATGATTTTATTATCAAAATTTTCTTACAGCTTAACTTAATTTAAATAGCTTAATTTTTCTGCGCACTTTATTATCATAATTATAATGAGTGCGAGTCACGATACTCGTAGTTACAGTACTAATCAACAATAAAATAGTACGACTACGTACATACGACAAATGCTAACCATTACATAACCAGTCTAAATATAACATCATATGTAACGATTAACGTACGTATAAGAACATACCAGTATGACGAAGCCCGAAGAGCTATATAATATATAAATGTATTTGATTAGATTGGTCTCTCAACCTCAGACTTGTGTATCCAATATCGACCAGCCATCGAAATTCTAACTGAGACTAGACAGAAGCGCTCATTATATAGTATTATAGGTGCGTTGGCCCTGAGGACTAATTTGGATTATCCGTAACAACGGCCAAATAGATAAAATTCTTGCAGGTGCCAAAGATATTACTATTATATCATCACGCTAGGTCCTTTAAAGGGTAGACAGAAAGCACCGAGTGCTAAATATCTTAACCGTTACAGACCTGACGTGCTTCTTCCACTTTCATGACTAAAACCATTTCGAGTCCAAACTACGTATGAATATCGGAAATCAAATTAAGCACAGCGTCATATTTTTGAAAGAGGCGCCGAGGGAGATTCGCCTGTCTTGACCAAATAGGTGAGCCACTGATAGGAACTCAGAAGCGTTCGAAACTAGTGAAGGGTGGGTTAATGACGGGTGATAAAGGTAGAAGAAGCACGTCCAATCTATGACAATCTATATCTATGAGATATTTAGCACTTCGTGCCCTCTGCCTATTCCCTAGAGACGTGGGGTTGCGATATAATAACAATATTAATATTCATTATAAAAGAGCTTTAAAAGGCACGTTCCTCCTCTAATGTATTCATATAATCGCTTTAATCAGTCACATTGTTATACACGTGTATGGATGTTATTTTCACAGTACATTTAACTCATTTCCGTTTACAAGAAATACCGAACGACCCGTTGTTTATCAGATTAATCAACAGCAGTACTTTATTTATGGCAGTAAATCGTGTTCATAAATGAAAAATTTCCATTATATATTATTGTTAAAAAGCTCTTAAGTTACATGCGTTTTTGCGTTGCGCTGATGAATTTTATTAAAACACGTATTGTATAGTATCGAGTGCGACAAGTATCACAATGTTACATTTATTCTATTCTGTGAAGAGTCGAGCGGCCGAGTCAAACGCAATATGAAGTTGATCAACCACAGAGATCTTTGTCGAGCACTCCGTTGATACCTATATACAACACAATAATTGCATTCCAACAACATTCTCTAACGAAAGATCGCACATATTATCTTTAAGTTTGGCGAGTGTCGCGACGCAAACGCGACATCTCGATGATGATATTATTTAAAACGTCTTTTCCTACGTCTATATTTCTCATGAACAATATCTGATAAAAAGCAAGAAGTGTCTAAAAAATGTTATGAAACGACGAAAATAAAGTGTGCAGACACAACGTACGTTTTTAATTAAGTTTAAATTTCTTGCAACACCTACGCCGTACAAAGTTAAAAGGCGAAATTATGATATTACCTCTTCAATTGTTAGCCGCGGTAGGCAGTTTCATTAATATACGAGGTGTATAAATTGTAAATATGGTATAATCAAGAATTTCTGACTGATGTTAAAAAAGAAAACAGTAATGTATCTGGAAAGAGATGTTGTTCGCTTGTTGCCACATGTGTGTTAACGTGTATATCGGATTGCTAACATTATCTTACTTACTGAACTAATATGATAAATTTTGTAGTCACGTGGGAAGAAAATCCTTAAAAATTACTAGGTACTGTATATCACTGACATTTACCGCATTAGCGACCATCAATACAAGAGGGAATTGACACTTTCTGGGCCAGCGTGCTACATCTTACGCTACATCTCGCTTACCATGAAGTGATATTGCAGTAAGACCCTAGGGTTACTAAAAATACAATTCATAGGATTTGAAATCATTAAGTAATGGAAAACATTTGACTAAAAATGTATCAGCTTTGTTTGTTGGCGGAAATGAAGTTTAATTCGCACACATTTGCTCACGTGTAACATTATTTCAGCGAGTAATCTACGTAGGTATAAATCACGCATCGCGAATCGCCTGCCTCCGCACACGTTGCCGTTCCATGGGTTTTCTTTCGCAATCTGAGAATTAATGTATTTCCGAACGAAACGCCCAATAAAAAAGTGATTATTATAATCTGCATACTTTTAGAGGGAGAGTTTTAACATAATGTTCTATCAAATTCCACTTTCCTAAATATATTTTCATTACGTGTTTTTGAAATGTTGTAGTAAAGAAGAAAGTACCTGACGCTGCATGGGCATACCTCGCTTAAAAGTAGTCGTATCGTTCAGCGATATGAAATGTTTTAGTTTTTGTTTGTTTATAAATGATCAGCTAATAAATTCATTGGTATGATAAAATCATTTTAAATTCTAAATTGTTGTAAAGCTTCAGATTCTTGTTTTAAATAATTTTATATCGTTATTCATTACAAAATCAAATATATCTAGTGTGCTAGAAAGTACCGATGAGTCAAGCAATTTTAATTATTAATTAAAATTTTTTTTAGAGGTAATATTACGTAACTCCGATCTTAAGCGACAATAAAATTAGGTTCTCTTAAAATTTCGGAAGTTATGGATTTTAACTCACTAAGGCGATTATCTTGTAAACCGCACTAATTCGCAGAATGCAGCGGCTGTGTAAGCACAAATGCCATTAAGAGTGAACGCAAATGGTGTAACGCGTCTGCCTCTCACCGTCTACCTATAGGATAATTAGTATCGCTACCTGGCGGCGTCTCATTTATCGTGCTCCGCAGGGAGATAGGTCAGCCAGCAGTAAATCTACCAACCTGAGCGCTCTTGTCTTTGTAAACTTGAAAATCTAATTACATTTACAGCTCCACTTAAGTTCGTCTTCCTTGCTGATTTGCATTTTCCTCTGATTTTTGTTCTCATCCAACTCGCGATAAAACTTTGTTTTCTTTTTTTAAGTTCGCCCCCATTTTTCGGATTCCATTACTGACTGGCTTTTACCGCGCCCTTTCTGTGTGCGACCTCCATAAAACGGTGGTGAGCACACAAGGGGAGGTGCGTGGAAGGTGAATGTTTGCCAAACCGCCGGTTTATCTGTTCGAACAGGCTCAATAAAGAGCGTCTCAGTGTTGTAAAGGCGTTCCGAATGCTTATTTGCATTCAAGAAGGCTCCCAGACCGGGCAAGCGGGTGTACAGGAACGGCTTCGAGACGCGCCAGCTCGGAACTCACTGCTAAGTCGGGTTCAGAGCGCTAGACGAACAGCTCCCTTGATAGTGATTAGACGATGCTAATACCATTTACCTTCTAACTTCCCTGACTCACCGACCGTTACGTGAACATTCGCTATTTATTTCAGGGTACTTTAAAATCATCTCTATGCGGTCGATTTAACTTTACCACTTACACTCGTAATACAGACCTTGACTTTTGTAATTAAGTCTCGCCGCTTTTAAATAAACCAAGAGGGTTTTTAACGAATGTTAAGTTTATGAGAATGTACCGGTAAATTTTAAGAATTTCTTGTAACATACGCTGCCACAAATTTCACACCAATAACTGCCCATCTTTAAATCCGATTTTTTCTAACTTCGCATCATGGTCAGTCTCCGAAGGTGTAGAAGCAGCATCAAAAGCTTGAACCTGCAGTTAACTATGCACATACTAAGTTATCTTCCACGAAGTTAGCCCATAAAAATGGCGTGGCTTTTGTGAACTTTGTTACTTGGAACAAAATATAACGATGACAACTTTTTCTTGTCAGCGTTTCGGACTGTACATTTTCCAGATTTAAGCTTGGTGAATTCAAATGCAATTTTGTTGTGTCTCGTCGCCACTACGGCTTACTGCAAATTAAAACAGCAACTGTACACTAAGCGAGGAAGTTGTTCATTGTGGGCGCGCGTCGACGTTGAGGTTAGACTCCGCCGCGAAATGAGTCACTACTCAGATTCCACTGACTCTGCTCGTAAGAGTTTCACACGTACCGAGCTGTTCATATTTCAACTACTATATATATGTTCGAAATCCCCTTCTCTTAGTATAAGTCAATTTAAAGCATGACAAGAAAGCTCTTAAGTTGAACCTTGTTTGCAACTCTTGTGCCTGGCCACATTTGTAACGTTTTTACGCTAGCCTACCATTTGGGGTATAGTTTAGAGTATACAAATATGCTTGTCTATTAGTGTTTACAACTATTACTATTTACATTGCTTAAAATAAAATAACAGTACGTATAAAATTTTAACCAAGCTATGTCTCATAGACCAACACACTGTCAAATGTAAATTCACCTTTATTGTCATTTGAATTGACCGCCGCTTACTGCAAATTAAAATTAAAATAGCTTTAGCGGCCAACTAGTACACTGTGTACGGCCGAGCACTATAACTCCGCCGTTTTACGACAGGTTAACCTGCCCTTATACCTTAACTGACACGCTTAACATATAAGTAGGCGCGGCTAACGCGACGCAATCAACTTTCGCTGTTAAACTTCCTACAAATCGACCCTTTATTTTATAAACAAACCCACAAGTACCGCAATTTGCATGGAACATTATTGACTTTGTTAACCTCTGTGCGTCCGTCGTTGTATATTAAACAATATTAATATTCTCATTTACGTAGTTGTAGTAAATTCTTATGACGTTAATGTGTACTTTTGTAGTGTAAGTTATTGTTGCTGACTGTCAAATGAACAGAGAGTAGAGTATCGTATCTGTTTTAGTAATGTTTAGTAGCCAACTTGTTTATAGAATTTATTGGCTGGCCTATAAGGCTCTGAAAGTGTTCAAAAATGAATAAGGAATGACTGAAGAATACCGGGAATATTCATTAAAATGTGCTAGTAATAAAGTTAGCTATATTAGCCTAACTGTTAAAATTCCAACCTCCCACTCAGAGGGTCTTTGGTTCAAATTCTGACGCGCACCTGTTTATAACCAATGTATGTTTTAGGATCAAATTATCACTAGATGTAACACTAAAGTAAAACACCGTAAGGAAAGGTTTCCTTACGGTGCAGGTGCACACCTGAGACTTCTCCGTTATCCTTAAGGTGCGTGAAATCTGCGGACCTTCCTTTACCCAGGGTGGCAGACTAACCTTTATATACTGAGAGCATATATAATAGCGGAATATATAATAGTGGAAGTGGCAATAGGCTCACTACCTATTCCATGGGACTTAAACGTAACTGGTGAAACGTGGGAGTGTACGACACTCCTCTGCCTGCCCGTTCGGGGATTACAGGCGTGATGTTACTTTTTAATTATC
>DWFV01001621.1:0-10911 GCA_018246775.1 Parelbella machaon machaon | reverse complement strand
CCGGTACATATATAATCATCGCTTTCCACATCTAGTAAGCGACATTTGCAAATCTTATAATTCCTCTAAATGGTATTGAAGCGGCGTAAAATCTGCATGATAGATTATGACCTTAAGCCTTCCTATTTTAAGAGCAGATACGGAATCAGAAACATATTGTTAAGTGAACTTAAACTTATAAAGCCATTATGAACAGTAAATATGTAAATGTGTATGTACGCGTATGAATGAATCATCCATGTTGAAGATTTGTTAATAACAGAATACGTACTTTATAATATAACTTATTCTCAAAATCCGATATGATAAACATGAAATACAGCTCACCCGGTAACCGTAGCAAAGCATTATAAGCTTTCCAAGAAACTGACCAGTGTTTGATCATATCTATTCTTGATATATTATTTCCCACGAACGCTTCTGATCTCTATGTATTTTATTGAACTCAACAAATCCATATAAATATAGCCCAAGGATACAGATAATACTTTTGCTCTCCCACTTTGTGGAACCCGTACATAAACTTCAAAGTTCACGGCTCTCTACCAAAGCAGGGGATCTTGCGATTTTCCGCCGATACTTACCTACATTTCAGGTATACGTAAAACTTAGCGACGAGTATAACAATTCTTTATTCGTGACGACCACGACAATATATTGCTTAGTTTGACGGCTATACTGTTTACTTCATTGCTAGACTGTGACCACGTCTTGATTAGTCGTCGTGATCAGTCGTCGTGATCAGTCGTCGTGATCGTCATGGTCAGTCATACATGGAGAGTTTTAACCCGTTGCCGACAATTTTTAACGATTATAATCTTTCGATAACAACCGAGATCGAATGCCTAATGTGCCGCACGAAACCGAAAACGTTTCTATAAATCTGCCATCCTCTATCGAAGTGCCGATCGCGCCGCCCGTTGCATAACTTTACAAAACGCTTTTTATCTACAAACGTTTCAGGGTTACGACGCTTCGTGAATATCATCAACGTGAATACAATTTACAATGTAGTGCTAAAACAGTCTATACAAACCCTCTAAACGTAACATTACGCCTATAATCCCCGAAGGGGTAGACAGTTGAGTGTAATACACTCCACGTTTCACCAGTTACGTTTATGTCCCATGGAATAGATGGTGAGTCTATTCCCATAAATTCGGGCACAGATCTAGACTCCGAGTCACTACTAGAAAAACTAAATTACAAAAATTCAATAGTACCCGACCCGGGATTTGAACCCGGGACCTTCTGATCGGCAGTCGCGCTCGCAACCATTTCACCAACGAAGCAGTCAACATTTAAATATTTTTAACGTATACTAGGAAGCTTTTATAATTTTATCCATTTTGTTCCCTGAATCTGTGATACTTTTCAGAAATATTTATGCGACACTGATATAATATGCAGGAAGTATCTTAAAGCTACAATAGACGAGACAAATCCTCAGTATCAGACAAAATGCACAGTTACGTCCTGAAGGAAAGAATTTAATCTTCAACTTCAACTACACACTGCTGTTAAGGATGAAGACGAAATAAAAGTGCCCTGAAATACATACAATTTGTTTGTCATTCATTGCAACGTAATACGTTCAGTAAGTACTTCTTGCTTTTCATATTCATTATAATAAATATTTTCACTGAATCATTACTGATTTTCATTAAATTTTCACTGAATTTCTCTCAACGATACGAGACATGATGATGAAATGAAATAGCACTACAATTATTATATTCAATTATCACCACCTATTCCATGGTATGTAAACGTAACAGGTATGAAACGTGGGAGTGTACTACACTCCCATGCCTACCCCTTGGGGAATTACAGGCGTGATGTTACCTTTCTTCACATCTATGATGATATCTATATCCATATATTTTTTAAATGTAAACGGTGTGACTCAGAATAGCGTCGTAGTGACGTTTTGTCTTCTTTTGTAAACATATGGAATACATACATACATATATCTGTCTGACTATTAAATAAATGTGCCGGTTTAACTCACGTGCATTTTTCGGGCTGGCCCGACTAGTTTAAAACCTGTACAAAGTTCATGAGCCTCCCGTCGTCTGCAGCGAGGTTGCGGCGGGGTCCAGACTAACTAGTCGGGCCATCCCGAAACACTTACATGAGTTAAGCCGGTACATATATAATCATACATATATCTGTAATACTACTGTCAGAATCACCATCATTTTTCATACATAAAATGCCGTGTATCGTGATTATGACGTATTTTCTCAAACCTATTCAAACTCTCTTACTTAAAGAACATATCTGTCTGTATGTAGCAAAAAGAATTGAGACAAAATGTCGACGGGTCGTCGAAAATACTTAACTCAAGGAAGTTACTGAAACAGAACTAGGAGCTTATCTTCAATGCTTTGAAACAAGAATCTGTACAATAGAAATGGATGCAAAAATACAAAAAAATACCTATATTAATAATTCAAATGGTGTATCCTATAAATATGTTGTTTATTATTAAAAATAAACAATACTATAAACGTAGCGTAGGACGCCCTCTAGGTAGGTGGAGTAAATATATACGCAAAGTGGTTGGCAGTGGTTGGATGCGAAGAGCTGAAGATTGAGCTCAGTGGCGTGCCGTTGGAGAGGCCTATGTCCAGCAGTGGACGGGAGTAGGCTAATGATGATGATGAAAGACTATGATTTTGTGTAGAGAGATAAATATAGAGAAGCATATCAGGTCAGTAAGGGAAGATATTTATCACTTGGTAGTGTCTGGCTACTCCGTAAGGGGCCTAACTCGATGATATATTGACAATAACTATTATTGTTACCAACAAATTAAGATCCTGGAGCAGACATAATACTCGTAGTATCTAAGTGGTCTGTGGAACGTACGATAGCGGAAATGATATTCATGGAATTAGTGTGCGAAGTGTTATCACGAATTTCATAATACTATTTTTTTTATAGGATTCATAATAAATGAACTCACAAATACAAATATGTGTACCTTCACATATGTATATAAATATAAGATTTCAAATATAGCCCATTCATAGTAACCTTCCTGAAAAAGATATGATTAAATCAATATATACCTATCATTAGTCCTTCTTACCTACTTATTTATAATTTTCTAAAATAACAATATGATGGTACTAACGGAATGCTAGTACACTCCTCATTACCGATCCCAGCACTGACAGATAACAGTTGGTCACTTGACATCTTTTTTACATTCATAAAGATATTGCTGTCAAAAAGTATATAAATAATTTTATTTAATTTAAGTTAAACTAAACAAAATAATTATTTAAACACTCAGGCTGTCCTCGTCAGTGCCTTGTGCAATAATGCTTCGGAAACGTTAAAAGCCTTTTTTTAAATTCACAAAAGTCAAACTCAATTATGAAAATAAAAGGGTGCTACTTCATCATTAAGTCAATCTACTTTCTAAAAAACTTCGAACACTTAAGGCTTAGTAAGTTTAGGTATCTTGCCTCCAACTTCTTTTAGCAGACCTAACTTTATTACATTTCACGTAATATTAAATAAAATGGGAAGTATGCATACATATAAAAAACACACGCTGTACAAAGCAATATCCTATGGAAGAGCTTACCACTGATATTGCCCGTCTGTAATTGCGGAAGTTGCCGAAGTTGCTCTTATACAGGCGGTTCGTGTAATGGACACGCAGAACACAGTATAGACCGAATAAAAGAATATTGTGCTCCAAACCCTTCTCATTCTAAGAGGGGTACGTGTTCAACAGCGGAACAACAAAAGAATTGATGACTATTAGGGTGATGACGATGGATACCACGATGTTTCGATAGCATTTCACTTTCAAGCGCAACCCGAATATTTATTAAATTTGATTTAATAATTTAATCATGTACGCATACATTTCCACCAGATTATGATCATATCCAGCACATAAATGAACTGCGTTTTAATGTCAGTTCTTGGAGTTAATAAAAGAAGTTTTAGGCATATTAATAATTCAAACAAAACCTATCATGTCGCAGGAATTGTACATCTTCCTTTGTAAATTGATAGAATAACGTTCGTACCGTTTGTTAATGCCACAGTTACTTTTGGTAATACGTTGCCAAGGCATAAGTAACAATGACATATCTGGCACTTTAGCTGAATTTCAAAAAACGATTGGAATGACTTACAAAATCAGGCTTACTACTCGTAAGTCCTAAATTCGAAACCGTGCCTTTAGCAACGGCGACCACAAAATTTAAGTGGCAATTGTTTTTGTGGCTTGGCACCACCCGTTAGAGTGGCCGTGATTTATACGTTCGCTTTCCAATTAGCCGCTGCGAGCGGTTTTATTTATCGTGCTCTTTCCATTTTCCGCACTTTTGGCTTACGGATTGGGCTTTTAGGAGTTCCGACACGAATACGATATTTTTTCATGATTTATGCTACTTCCCGGTTATACATACTATACCAGGCATAATGAATTTCACAAGTATTTTCAGTAGCATTTTTTGAGAATCTGATTTACTTGTCAATAATTTCTAATGGTTTAGAATTAGGAGTCCCATTCTGAGGATCAGGAGTTTAAACACTGGCATTTATTTCTAATATAGGAGTTTCCCTAATTGTTTCAAGGTATGCCTCTCATTTTGAGAGGAGGTCTATGTCTTACGACAACAGGGATGATGACGATGATGACAAATTTCAAATAATGTTTTTAATTCATAACTAAACGTGTAAGAGTTACTATCGCGTTTTGTTTTCCATTCTTATTCTGCTCATGTCGCAACACTGTTTGGTAAGATTTATCTAGTCAATAAAAGTGTGTTACGATAAGTTACGATGACGTATTAAAATCATTCGACCTTTGTAGGGTGGGTCGAATATTGCCACATTTATAGCTTGACCACTATCCCACATTTAAACGCAACGAGATTGATATGTTTCAGATCAGATGTTCTATTATGATCATTTCTTTCATAACAGGATCGTTGCCTATCTGTAAAGCTTAGTGGGTATCAATATAAAATCCTCGGGCCAGATATTATTCATATATTAATTTTCTTGTTTTGTCCAAAATAATGTAAATGTTTTCCAATACCCTTGTTTCTAGGAAACGGGACTCCAATTATTTGATCGTGTTTTAATTAATTTTATTTTTCTCTACGTATTCGTCCTCCGATTCGATTAAGACAAATCGTTATCGAATCACGGAGCCTAAAAGATCCAAAATCACTAGCAGAACTGCGGTCTCACATTTTGTTCTAACCGTAACGTATGTGAGTTTTGATTCACAACGAAGTGCTGCCTTTTGTAAACAGGGCTGACTGATTCATGGTAATGCATTGCTCGGGAACAAAGTTAGAAATCACAACTTAAAACTTTAAATCAGATGATATAGAATTTTTTGCTTTTGCCCCATTTAGTTACGGCTTAGAAAGTCTAACGATACAAAAATTTTTCGAACATCAGCATTTTATTCTTCTATTATTGATTTTAAGTTAAGATAATAAGGACCCGTAAGGAATGCTGTAGATGAAACGTTATCGCAAAATTTGCGTTAGTATAGTCGAAACGAACCTGTTAAGTAGAAATAACCTCTTTGCTAAAGTAAGTTGTATTAATAGCGCGTTTTACATAAAGTTAGAGCAAACGATGTTGGTTATGTTAACATTACATTGTTACAAGATCTATTTTTAAATACAAGTCGTGAGAATTAAGAGATGAATTAAAATACCATGACATAAAATCTATAGAAGAAATCAGATTTGGCTTGTGCATATTACTTGTACTTGCCACATGGAGTGTGCCTTCCACGATGCCTAGCTCAGTAATGAAATTGACTGACCACTGGGTTAATGGACTCGTCACAGTCTTAAAACGAACCACCTCGCAAAATTAAAACAATTCAGTTTATAGTTTAGTGCCCTAACCGTTGGCAGACCCAGTAACTTATTGGCTTTTTTCGGTCAAATTTTTAAAGTCGACAGGGATCACTTATCATTAGATGGCCAGTCTGATTGTATGTTATTTAAAAAAATACTTCACGTGCTTTTCAAGACATTTAAGACCTAAAGCTGATAATATTTGTCGCGGTGTTTTCCTTTACCAATTTTCTTTTACCTACTTCCGAGATAAATTATTATCCTTGCTCATAAACAATTTTTCAACGTTAGAAGTGTACTACAGGATTCGGATATGAAAAGCCGAGGAAAGAATATCGCGATTTGAATCACTAAAGTACTCGTTTAAACAATATCACAACACTATATTATTTGTTCACAGATTTATGTAATTTAAGAAAGTCGAATGATTACAAAGAAGGTTTTGAATAAACAACATACTAAAATCAAGTTGCACGAAAATACGGGTCACAAGAGACAACATTTGAGCCACAAAGGCGAGTTTTACGTAGAAAATTCGTTGGATGGACGTAAAAGCTATTTCCTTTTGTGCTATTGAGATATTTTGCATGGTTACGTTTACATTGTGATATATTTTAAGGTCAATACACATTAGCAAATTTGTGTTCGTTCCATCAGGCTGCTATTCACGGTTGCATAAATTTTGTCGGATATTGTCATACTCTTATATAATCTGCTATCTTGGTAGTATCATATACTATACTATGTTAAACAACGAGCTACGCAAATAGATTAAGTCACTAATTACATATTAATCCTTAGTCCTCAAATGAACGAGGGCCTTAAGTGATCTGAACAGAAGTGGCCACATACTGTCAATGTTCCACAATCGCCAATTTTTTTCCTATTTTAATAAAATTTTAACAGTTAGTGTCTAAGTAATTTTGTTATTGTGATAATAAAGAAATAATACATATTACCGAACGTGAGGGATATGATTCGATGTGGGCCGAGCGTTAGAGTGTCGCAACCACTGTTTGTAAAAAGAGTACTTTCCAGGGTGTAGATGGATCTATGAATGAGGAGGGCAGCGCTAGTACGGATTGACCTCAGCGGTATGCTATCTTAATTACACTTTAAACAATGTTTGACTTAATTAAGCAAACAATAATGCTATTTTATAATTATTCTGAAAAGCTTTGAGCTTATTCGTTCTCTCGTAACTATGGGCTTATTAGGGGAACAAAAAGATTTTTTTTTTTTTGAACTGCCTTCTGCTGCTGGCCCTCGAGGCGATTAGAGCTTAGTTGTAGAGTGAGATCTGGATGGAATGAAGCTTTGAGTTAAGTAAGAACTCGTTACATTTAGAAAATAACTAAATGGGTCAACTAAAACTGGTGTATACCACAATATAGTCTAGCTATTGTTAAACAAATATAATTTATGCATTCATAACTTTTTAACTATGTACCTCAGGTTACTAAACTCTCAGTCATTATAACTTTCGATCTAATTTGACACTATGTAAATATTTTAAATATGGATTTCAGAAAGAAAATATATGAATATTTTATTTTATTATTGTATATTTCTAACCTATCTTAATACTAATAAATATTCCGTAGCGACCGATCAGAGTTACGAAAAAAAAGAAGGGGAACTGCGTCTTGTCTGTGTTTTACTCGTTTATAACCAGATGGCGCTGTTCACTAAGCGTCGTCAAATAAACAACCTAATTATTAACAACAACCTAATAAATCATACTTATTGGGGAATGTAACTGCTATATTCAAACTTTAGTCCAGCCAGTATGAGTATAGTTTGTTTTAATTGGTTACCATTTCATTCCAATGTGATCATAAACACATTGAGCTCAATGGTGATCGAGGTGATCAATGTATTAATACGAAGACGAAACCAGCTACAGAGCCTTCAGAAGCAATAAGATATAACCATAGCTATTATAACCATATTGGACGGTGTATAGTATTATAAATAACATTTTTTTTGCGCACCGTATTGCAGCTCTAACACATAACAAACAGTGGGCGGTAACAAATAAATACGTTAACACAGACAGAAAACAAAAATGAAAAATGTATTTTATTTGCTAACCATACAATTCACGTAGTAACTTCGTCGAACATAGCGGAAATATATTCGTTTATATATAAATAAATCTACAGATGCACATATACATTTAGATCCACCTACTATTCCTTCGGATAGAAAACGTAATAAAACGTGGAGTGCACTACACTGCTCTACCTGCCCCTTCGGGGATTACAGACGTGATGTTACGTTACGTTTATACATATATGTATACATAGATAGTTTGTACGTTTATTGTGTATGTAGTAAAAATAATTTTAGATAGGCAAATTGGAAAATAAATTATTTTTCAATACTTATAATACGAAATCCACAGTACTTACAAAAATAACAAAAGAGCAGAAACATTTAAGATTCTAAATTGCGATTCGCTGCCGAAAGATAATTTTTATAAGCCAGATGACCAGTTAAGCCTTTTATGCTTAACAAAAAACGCCAAAAACTTCTTCAGAAATTTCAGGCATTATTATCATTTAAAGTTTATGAAATTAAAGCATTTTCGGCGACGGTTTAAGGTCGGTGAACGTCAGTTTTGTGGTACATAGTTAAAAAAGAGGAACGTTTAATAAAAACTTCGTATAGATAAACATACCACGTGCCCGGAGGTGGTCCGCGCTGGTATTATTTCACCTCGGTCTATTGTTCCAGCGTATACGATACCGGACAGGACGGCCATTGTTCAGCGTTTATTAATTAATTCGGGAGCGACTAATCCTCGCTATTTTTCACTGGAAACGAAATGAGAGATGAATTTCCGTATTCAACGACCGGCTTAATAAAACTTGGGAATAAATATATACGTATGTATATTGTAGCGTATTTAACACGGGCTTGGCTTATTCACTCTTTGCCTCAATCGGTTTAGTTGTCAATTTAGGTGTGGTCACTGTGTTTTTTGTGTATTTCAAATAAGATACACTATTACAGCAACATTTAAAGTTGCTGCGAAACATCTCTCCTTCACGTCTAGTAATGCATCGAAAATACCTGTAGGGTTGTGAAAATCATACAGGTTTTCTAATTATGACTCTGTAAAAAATTAAATGTCTTTTTGTTTATATATTTAAAATATATTTAAAACAATGGAATAAAGTCATTCATCAGAGATTATCGCTTTCAGTGTTCAAATATCCACGCAATTTTAACAACGACTATATTAATATAATATAAATTAATAGTATGGTGTCTAAAAGCATCTCCCTGAAAGTAATCCTGGCGACGCCTAAGGATGGGGAGTAACAAGGCTATTTAAATATACCTAGTACTAGCTGAATTAAGTAACGCTTACAGTTCTTTGTCCATACACCATAGCAGCCACTTCTAACAGTTGCTATTTCGTTTGCAAATTTTTACGCAAACACACTTTTTTAAATAAAATAGAGCTGAACAAAAGGTGGCTTTGAAATATATTACTAATACTTATTATATAATAATACTTTACTATATACTACTATATTAATAATACTTTGAAATACTGTAACTAACAGTAAATTTTAAAATTGAAAAGGCAATAAATTGCTTCTTCGTATATAAAATTTAAATAATTTCCAATCTATCCGCTCAATTGAATCTTTTTCCATACCATTAATTACATTGACAGGGCTATAAATAATGGTGACAATGAATCACTTACCGTTGTAAATTACTTCAAACTGAATATATTTTAATTGAAAGCACATTAATATTAAAACGATTGAAAAAAAAAAAAACAATGAATATTTCATTTTCCTTTTGCATTAAACAAGGAAGCTTTCTTATTCTGATTCGGTTTCAATTCATTTGGACTGAAAAATTCGTCTTGTGCCTATATAATAGGTTTATGGACTGTCTGTCTGTAGGTTTGTAGACTCTTATCGCAGAAACTAAATAGTGATTTTTGATACGTTTATCGACATTGATTTACTTAATTAATTAAGAACATTTTTGTGGACAGTTGATGTAATTATTTTATGATTTGGTCGACCTACCGTGATTTATATGGATCAAATGTCAGTGAATCTAATAATCTCAACATATCCGTTTCGTGCGCTTTTCAAACCGTCACAAACATTTAAAAAGTATGCTTGATTGTTTTGTTGGAAAAAGCTTGTGATAACATGTAAATTAATTAAATATCTTGAGATACCTATATATACGATGATCTGATTTAAAAAATTGCAGGGTCTGTATTATGGTACCCAGATGGCTGGTAAACTGCTATATACATATAAATATATACTTAATTAGATACATTTTTTATTTAGTTTTTGTTTTACAATTATGCTAGACGAAGAACATGTCTTACAATGAAACACATTACATTATGAAACTAACCGTGAGTAAAATCTTATGCATTTCGGTTAAAGGATCTCTTTCATATAGCAACAGTTTTAGCATTTATTCAAATAGAAAATTATATTTCGGTAAAATATCTATATTTTTAAAATTATGTACTGTTCGTGATTAGCAATGCAAGCCATTTTTCCCTTAATGGTCTACCAGAGAAATGGGAATAACATGAGTTTTCGTCTCATTATAAAACAGTTAAAATTCCATCAAATTCTTAATTAAATTCGATTATTTAATATAAAATCCCTAGGAGACGATTTTATGCGTTGTAAAACATACGAACATTACGATTCTTTGGTTTGAAGGCTGGAGGAAAATAAACATAACATAGTCTTTCAGTCGCTTGTAATGTATACGTCATAACTCTAAATTGTTATTAATATAACTTTCATTTCAAAAACAACATAAATTTATTACCATATGTGTTATTTTCATAATAAAAATCATGATACAAAACTGCCCATCTCAATTATCATCATCATCATCATCATAATTATCAGCATATTCCAGTTCACTGCTGGATATCATCATCATCATCATCATCATTATCAGCCTACTCCACTGCTGGACATAGGCCTCTCCAATGGCACGCCACTGAGCTCGATCTTCAGCTTTTCGCATCCAACCACTGCCA
>DWFV01001620.1:0-10911 GCA_018246775.1 Parelbella machaon machaon | reverse complement strand
GAAGGTGCTGATTACAGGCTGCCGATATCAGCCACTTGTCGCACTGCCCGCGAACCTTCCTTCGACAGCTTATTATTATATCGTCGCGCCAAGACCTTTCCTACAGTCTTCAGCGTCTGAGTGTGAGAGAGACCCGTGTCCAACAGTTCAATGGAGTGAACAAAGAACACCGATCACCAAATCCTTTCAACCTCACAGATCTATACGTCTACCACATACATACATCACTCCCTGTACGTGTATGCTGGTTTGTGTATAGGAATTTATATGTTATTAGAATTCTTACGCTTATGGTGTTTGTTACTCGCTCGTGACCAGCAATACGACAACACCATGAATAAGTGTGGTAATTGGCAGCGTTTAGGCCACGAACACTCGTGAAACTGTAATAAATGTCATCCATCCATCAGGAGCACACACACATACACATTACGAATGTACAAAACGAGAACAACATGAAAGGAATTTCCAAAAACGGGTGGACGAATAAGAACACTGGTATATTACTTTTCATGACAATATTTGTGTATAATTAAAAATCTTTGAATAAGTAGTCCGATTGTAATACAAAAGGATTGTGGATTTAAAAAGGCCAATTTCCTAGCGCACGGAGCGCGGGTATCTCATTAAAGTGACATGGAAACAGATGAGGACATATACGGCATTCGACAAGGACTAGCTTCGGCCCGCCTGTTATTCATTGTTCGACATCCGACTCCTCTCCATACGAATGGCTCGGTAATTGGAAGACACTAACTTACTTATACGGTGTGTATACACCAAAAACGCAAGCAAAAACTGGCCAAGAAATGCCTATGCGGATTGGGGCGAGTTTACCATACGAGCTGACAGCGCGCTCGCGTCCACAACAAAGAATGATACAAGAAATAATTACGCCCATTGATCGGAGCTCATTAAAATGGACCAATGGCTGTCGAGTGCTGGTAACATAAAAGGAATATGTCGGTAGGCGCAATTTGCTGAGGCGCCGCGTTGCCCTTTCTTATTGATATAATTCGAGTTGGCTACCGCTGAATTCAATTAGATACAACCCGTTACTTGCAAGAATTTTTCCATTGTATTGTTACCGAGTTAAAGTTTCGCAGAAATCTTTGAACTGAGGAGCGTTTATTTGATCGATATTGCAAAATAATAGATTGAGCGAACTTATTATTAAATATATATATATTTTAAAGTAACATCACGCCTGTAATCCCCGAAGAGGTTGGCAGAGGGGTGTAGTACACTGCCACATTTCACCAGTTACGTTTAAGTCCCATGGAATAAGTGATGAGCCTATTGCCATATACCGGGCACAAATCCAGACTTCGAGTCACTACTAGAAGTTCTAATTTTGAAAAATCCAATAGTACCCGACCCGGGATTTGAACCCTGGACCACCCGATCGACAGTCGCGCTTGCAATAGGCAGTAAATATATATACTTACATTTAATTAACGACGTCCTTAATTGCTTGAGTGATTGCAAACGCGACGGATCATCCTGAGATGCCGTCTTTGATCTCCAGGTCGGGAAAAGGGTTATCGGGTGTTCAAAAGTTTCAATAGTGGCACGGAGTTTAGATTTGTTCCCGGTGTATGGAAATAGTTTCACCCCCTATATCACGGGACGTATTAAATACCTGGTAAATCTCGAGAATATAGGTACTACATACAGCCTACCCCTTTGAAAAAATACAGGCGGGATATAATTTTACTGTAAAAAAAATATTTAAAATCAGGGTATAACATCCTTCTTATCGCCTCATCCACATAAAACCAGCCATTATTTATTTAAGTATACACATTATCAATCTGCTGGACATAGGCCACCCCCAATGAGCACCATTGCGCCCTGTCCTCGGCTTGTCGCATCCAGCATTGTCGCTCATTGGGGGAAGGCTATATCCAGCAGTGGATTGAGATAGGCTGATGATGATGATTATTAATCTGACTAATTAGTTAGGCTATCCTGCAATCTCAATATGAATTTTATGAATATTACATAAATTAAATAAAAAATATGTATATATTGAGGGCTGATTACAGCTGAGGAGAGAATGAGAACCGAATTCGCAAAATTTCAGACAATTGTTCTTAGCGTAAATGAATATGAACAAAATATAATAATATTTTTTTTTTTACCTTCCTTCATAACAATAATTGTTGGTAATATATTATACCTATCCTTGTTATACCTGCTAGATTTTTAATAATGGTGTGTTAATTTTAACATACATGGATGTAATTGATTTCTCAGAACATGATATGCAAAAACGAAAAAGTTAAGTCATCGTACGTACATGATAAAACAAACAAAAAAAATAACTATAATAAGGCAAAAGATAAAATTAAGCCACAATTTTTAGCTTTGAAATGATATTTTTAAAGTACCTACGTAAAAGTTGTACACATAAAAAATATTATTTTCAAATTGACAATGTAATAAGATATAAAATTTTGTTTTTATGTTCTTATGTATTTGGGCATAAAGAAGCGCAATGTTACCCAGCTACATATAACTCGTGACTAAAAAGATGGTCCTTCAATGCAGAAAACGGTCAAATCTCTGCTTGACCGCATGAAAGGCCATAATGAAATGCGGTTGTCGATCTGCGCGCGCTTCGCTCATCTGTCACACACATCCCGTAAATTGGGCGTAAAACAACATGGCGGCTACGGCTGAATAATGACATGACTTAATGAGACACGTGTCCGCGCCGTGACTCCCTCGGCCTCACCGACACTTTTTGCCAAATTTCTGTCTCCACTTCCCGCTTATACCAGTTTGCTTTTGACTTTTTAAACAACTGCAGCCGCTTCGTGCGGTTAATAAAATATTTGTTTTGTTTGTCACTGTTTTAGTTAACATTGTAAATTGTTATAAGTGGATTTTATCACCGCAAGAGAAGTCAGAATTGTTTGAAACCGACGTGCACTAATTTAGAGATTGATGAATGTGGAAGAATCACGTCAGATCTGTAAATATAGAGTTTTATTTTAATATATAATTTAAGAGTTTTGGCACTTGATTCTCTCTGCCAACCTCGTAAGAGGCCTGTTGTGATTATACAATAATAATATATAAATGATTATACAATAATAATATATATAAAATATTAGCACTGAGTTTTCAGACAATGAACTCTTAGAATGAAAAAGCATAAGGCTATAAATCACAAACAGAATGTAAATTTATAGAATTTGCGCAGCTTAGAGAATAATATGGCGATTTTATCACCATATTTGCTTTCATAATATTTGATGATATTATTTATTACACACACTTAGAAATCTATCTACTATCTATCTATGTACTAAGAGTAAGCAACTTGTATTAAATTAAATGTTAATACAACTTAATATAGTGTAAGAAGAGAGTAAAACCATTAAAAAATGTAAGTTTTTTATTACCTAACTTTTTTATGCCTGTCATGTTCTACTGAAGGTAAACATGCCTCATGTAGAGAGATAACTATCGATTCGTAAAATTCACATAAAAGTCTACAGTCAGAGTAGGAGTAAAGTTGGATTTTTATAACAAAATTATGTTTTCTTAAACCGTTCCTAATTCTTAGTATAAACAGCGAGTTTCGAAAGCTATAAAAAATATCAATAAACTTAATATTTTAGTGGTTAACATTTGTTTTACTCACTTCTTGACGCGTTTCGTTTAATGACGAACACTAAATTAATATGTTTGGTTATCTGTATCTTTAAACACTTAACTATTTTTATACAATCACACAACCTCCAACTGACGTGGCTGAAAACCACTTATAAATGCATATGTCTCATAAAAAACACATTTAATTTTATTTAGCAAAGTTGCACTTAGGTTGAATTCAAATGAATATAAACAGATGTATTAAAAGAGTCCAGAAAACGAGCAAAAATCGTTTCGTATCGATATTTTCACGCAAGATAAATTGTAATTATCCTTATGACTTAGACCGCCATATTTTATACTGATATGAGCCGATACTGAACCGTTTACGGGCTTATCATTAAAACACCGATTATTTATAAGTCATAAGCATCATCATCAGCTCTTTTATCGTTCCACTGTTGAACACGAGATTCTACTCAGAATGAGAACAATCCAAGCCATAGTCGTCAACAGAGTTTTTTTTTAATTGGCCAGTAACAATTAACTGAACATCCTACGTTTCGGTTAGCGATTAAAAATTCCCTTCACCTCATCGAAACAGAAACCGATCACGTCCTTGTCGAAGGCGACAAAAACTGGCAATGTTTGTTAGTGGCATAAGTAGGAGGGCCGACCGCTTTTTGCGTGTTCCGTATCAATGGAGAGCTGAATGGAGGGCGGCGGTACAAAAAGCGGCACGCCGCGTGTCGCCATTAGTATGTGCGGCGAGAGGGCCAATGTGGCCATTAATTTATTGATAATTCTGTACTGAATAATGCACGCGTCGCGACGAAGAGCAGTTTCGCAGGAGCACGCGCTCCTTCCTACAGCGGCGGTATCGCAGTTCTTGCGAGCGCGCCTCCTCGCCCGACAGATTTATTAGTGCATGAACATTTCTCAGATAAAATATTTTGTTCGGAAACTTTAATGGGTTATCGAATGATAAAGGATTAAATTATGAGCTTCCAATTATTTTTTTGTTTGTTATGATCATTACTGTTGGTCATTGCGATTATTATTAGGTGCATATTTTGCAATAATTAATTATTGATAAAACTAAGGAGTTTATTAACAATAGAAAATAATTAAATTTGCTACGCTATATATTGGGAATGTGGATGGATACAGGTGGCGGGGAGATCATGGCTCACCTATCGAGATCAAATAGGTCCAATACTAGCTAACGGAAGGTCTGAAGTCCTCAAAACCAGCGTGTGTCTATGAAGAGAGTGATGAAGGTAGAAGAAGCATCTCATATTTGTATGGATACGTTCTGGCACTCGGTGCTCTCTTTCCATTTCGTAAGAGATCTGACGTGATGATATAATGAAAAAGAATATAATAAGTATACTATATAACTACATTTTATGAACGAGTATAAACTCAATTTACCTACCGAAGTAGAGAATGAGTTATAAACATGAATTTAGGTGACACTCGATACAGATGTACATATAAAATGATTCTAATACAACAATTTTATCTCACATTTACAATGTTGACACAGAAAGCATGTTATTATTTAAAATAAAAAAGTAAAGTCACAAAAGGTCGTGTACGACGACGATCTGCGAAATTTCACCGATAAAGCGGAGTGGAGAAACCTTAATCAGCGAAATGAACTGAAAATTTATGTGCCCCTGGTGTGGCATTAATTAAAATACTCGGCGGCCGTCTCGCGGGCACCGCGCATGCCGCAATCTGTCAGGCGCATTTGTAAAACGGTTGGCTTTGATAAAAACAACCGATTTCACCGGATTTATTCAGCGGCCAGCACGAAACTATACGTTTCGTATCAATGGAGATGGTAAACGAAATCCTGATAACGCACATCTGCCCAAATTTGTACAAAAATACTTTAAGTAACAGCCTATTAATAATCGAAACGTACCCTTAAAGAGGTAGACTCAAAGTAACCGAATGAAATTTATCGAAATAAAAAGATTCCTTTAACTTACTGTAATGAAATTACGTTTCCTTTATTTGGGAGATTGTTTATTACTATATTACTATATGCAATCTGTGCGATGCCGTGAAAAGGATAACGTAAGCCGTATGCCGTTTAACGTAAATATGTATTATATTATGTTGTATTGAACAGCGGATCGGGTGTTGTGTCATACCTGGGAAAGGCCTATGTCCAGCAGAGGAACGGTAAAGGCTGATGTGATGATGATGATGATGATGAACAGCATATTAATGGCAAAAAGTCGAATTTATTGAGCAATTGTGTATCATAGTGGAACATAACAAAACCTATTTTAACAGACATGTAGTTTTTTAGGGAGGGGAGGGAGGTTTTTCATTAGGAAAGTCCTATGTCCAACAGTGGGCTGAGATAGGCTGATGGTGTTATGCAGTTTTTAAAAATGACTATTTTTTCGTTACTGTTTTTCAAATGTTACATTCTTCGCTAATGGCCTCGAAGGTCCCAGTAGTTAGTGATCCAAGTATCTTTATATATATCATCGGACCGTTCAAACACTACGATTCAAATGTAAAGATTAAAATTGATTAACACGCACTGCGGCCCGCATGAAGAACACATAAATCTACTGGTTCGTGTCAGTACATTTCACCTTGTTTCTCGCCTGCCGACTTTATAAAGTTGATATGTACTTTGCGTTGAATAAACAATCGACTCATATTTAACATTGGGAAATCCTTTTTCACGTAGGTTTGTTTCAATAAAAAGTCAGAGCATATGTGTGCGTTTAATGAAGTATGATCTAAAATTGAAATTTAATTTTCGCAACACACAATTTCGATATTTATTAAGGTGGAATCTTATCATTAAACGTAGCATCGCGCCTATAATCCCCGATTCACCTATTACGTTTACGTCCAACTATGAAATATGTGGTGAATCTATGGTCACACATCGAAGACAAATCTAGACCCTGAGCGGCAACTAGAATTTTTTACTAGAAAATCAAATTAATCAGGATTTCTCGATCAGCAGTAGTTAAAGTTAAGTGTTATAATTTAAAATATAACTTTATTGCGTTGTATTGAAGTATTTACGATATTGTAAATATTTCAAGAATGAAATAAACATTAAATGAGTCAAGTACTGACGAGGGAGATAGAATCCTCCGAAAGCGACGTGCACGAGGAGTGATGAATGTAAACAAAGCATGGAAGGCAGTAAAAGTAGAGAGATTTCGCACTCTACCTCGCCTAGTCCTTGCATCATGATATAATAATAATACATTCAATAATTTAATGTAACTAATTTTAGTTATGGATATATCATAACAACCCTTTTATCGTTCCGCTGCTGGACACGGGTCCCCTCTCAGTATGAACAGGTTAAGGCCATATTCTGCCACGCTGGTCAAATGCGGATGTCAAATCTCACTTAGAGAACATTTTTTAAGTCTAAAGTGTGCAGATTTCCTCGTTGTCTTCCTTAGATAGGTTAGTTTTAATCTCTTTCAACAGCTGCATCTATTACGCAACGCACATCTCTTTAAACATTCAAGTGCCATTCTTACCCCATGTCCGAACTATCGGAGCATGCCATTTTTCATTTTAACACTAACACACAATACGACGTTCTTAAAGATACATTTAAAAATTCAATATATCAACCACATACCTAGAAACAAAACTAGATTTATATGACAGGTAATAAAAAACAAGAGTGTACATTGAACTAATGCAGTAAATAATTCTTCTTAATGTCATCTTAGCGCAGATAAAACGCGTAACACGGTAAGCTTAATATATTTAACGATGCATAATACTCTTACGCATATATTTTTTTCTTGTACGTCGAATCGAAATAATTAGACCAACAAAAGAATAAGCCGGTGTCGAAAGTGGAAAATCGTAATAAAAGAATGTATCAGATAAACCGTGGTTCGCAGTGCTTGGCTGTTCTGGGCTGGTCCCCTTACCTCCAAAGCCTTTCCTTATAATAAATTATTGTAAGTTATCGATGGTCATACTGTGCGTTTGCTTTGCTCGGCTTAATACCATTGTGTTCATGCCGTCATAAGTAATTTTTATTTGTCTATGCCCATATATATGAAATAATCCTTTGATATGAATATGTGTATAAGAATTTTCTGCTTTTACTTTTTTATTTATTTGTTATTATTATATGATCACGCCGGCTTTCGTGCGGGGAAGGCAGATAGCATTTATTTATCTTTATTAGCAGCCATTTGAAATTACTGCCATTTTAACCGTTTCCAAAACTTATTTAATCTTCCTATTAAGGAGCTTGCGTATAATACGAAAACGATACCCATATAATTTAAAGCAAATTACTCTGTTGCTTTTTTGTAGGGCATAAGTGTATTGAGTGGTTAGTTTTATAAAAAATGAATTAAAGCTTCAAGTAATATCGTGAAGAACTCAATTTCATAAACCAAGATCATATAACAAGCGTACGCACGTAAAAAGACAGATTAACAAGTCATTTTCTATGCTCGTTACACGTGTAATGGCTTCTTGTTTTTATTCATAGGGCATAGGGATAAAAAGAAAAGTATAATAATACATAAAGTGGAGGGGGAATGGGACTGACCCGATCGGGTTTGCATACGGCGCGCCGCCGGGCTCCGACAAGCGATTGACAATGAGGTCTCATTAAGTCAACCTGTTCGATTCTTTGGTTGGCAATCGGTATTCGTGTTCCCGATTCACGTATCAGCGTCATGTATTCGGTAAGATAGTGGGATCCGATTTGGAAGGCATTTTTGACGCGGGATAATAATATGTAAACAGTAGAAATATTTGTTTTTTAACTGTGCGTTTTTTTAACTGTAACAGTGTCACAATTCCTCATTATTCTATCGTAATATAGTAATACTACGGTTATTATTTGATGGATTAACTGCTTATTGCTTTAATTTGTTTTTTATTGTATTAATAGTTATAAGTTATGATTAATAAATTCACTTTTATTTAATTTTAATCACACATCCATATTCTATAAGTTTACCCTATAGACCCTAAATACGAACAAATTAATGCTTTCTCAAGAAATGAAGTACTGTGTTACCAGCGTGTAAGTACTAATTATCTCAATCGCTAACAAACTACATTTTACGCTGTAAGCGCGTAAATGAGCCTACTTTGTCGTTGCGACAACGCCTCTGGCGCGATATGACAATAATGTATTCACAGGTAGTTATATTAACATGAGAAGGGATAAGTACCTCGCGTAATACTTACAACCTGGGCGTGTTCATAATGTAGCGACTGACACATTTCAAGCGAATAATGCAGTGTCATTTATAAATGTCTTGGACACGTGAATAAAGGAATACGGAAGACGATAGGGGCCGCACTGTTCCCGCTATTCCACTGTTGATGGAATATTTCCAGTGTACATGACGTAGCCGTTAGATTCAATGCTACGAACGCTACGCTAATAGTAAAAAAATATCAACGCGCAATATAATTATGTTTGAGGTCTTAATTGTATTTGTTGTATTATAATAGTATAACTGTAATGAAATTATATGCAAGGATAGGGATATTCGGCAGTCCGTGCTCTCTGCCTACCCCGTAAGGGATTTGGCGTGAAGATATGTATGTACGAATTATAATAGTTACACCTTTGAAGAAATATATGTTATGAAGTGAGTGATGAATATAGAAAAAGAACGTCAAGTGGTAAGGATAAAATTATTTTGTTTGGCGACCTGAAACTTGGTGTGATGATATTCTAATAATAAAAATCACTGTCTACAAACATTGAGATCTATATGTATGCAAAAAGATGTTAGAGATGTATGTAATTATAAACTAGTTCAAAATAACATAGGTAAATATGATTCCAGTGGTTGCAAGGGCGCCTGTCAAACGAGTTTTTCTAACATGTAATTTCTATTAGTAGCAGCCAGGACCTAGGATTTATGCCCGGTATATGGCAATAGGCTCACCCGAACTTCCATAGAGGGTCTTAAATGTGAAAAGTAGGTGTAATACACTTCTCTGCCTATCTCTTTGGAAATTACTAGCGTGAAGTAACGGATGTAAGAACTAAGGGCGTGCTGTAAGGGCGTGCGTGCGTGCGTGCGTGCGTGCGAGCGTGCGTGCGTGCGTGCGTGCATGCGTGCGAGCTTGCGAGCGAGCATGCGTGCGTGTATGAGTGCGAGCTTGCGAACGAGCGTGCGTGCGTGCGTGCGTGCGTTCGTGCGTGCGTGCGTGCATGTGTGCATGTGTGCTTGCGTGCGTATGTATGCGATATGCATTAATGTTGAAATTGCAATAGGTATTAATGCATTTGTGTTTGTTCTAGATTTATAAGGCTTCAAATACTTGTATTCACAAATATTCAATGAGATGACTGAATTTATTACTATAGTTCCGGTTCAACTTCAATAATTAGGTAAAGATGTCTTTATTACTGAACTTATAATAAACTGTTAGGGTAAATTTTATCTTAACTAGACAAAATATAGACTAATTATACGCTTTCTGATTAATTAAGATGAATGAATGAAATGGGAGAGCGCAATCAGTTCGGTCCGTGTAGGTACATGCCACCCTTAATAATATTTGCGAAGGCAGCAGTCGCGGCCGCGGTGGCCGGTTGCGGAAAAACCGGAATGACGTTGACCAGTTATTTGTCAAAAATAAAATTATGTTCTGATTATTATTTCAATCGCGAGGCAGCCGCGCGGCATCCGCCGGCGTCCCGCGATACAGGCGATAAACCGACAATAAAATATATAAATAATTCATACTGGGGACGCGAGTATTGATTCGCAAGAACGTGTCTCATATGTTTTATTGTCAGTGGTATTAATAAATGAGAGCAGATGTGCGCGCGCGTTGTTCTTGCGTCCCGGCGATCGCATCCCGGCTGGCAGTTCAATTAATAAAAATCAAATCGTTTTCACGGGATCCATTTCTTATGCGAGTGAAGTGCACTCATCATTGACCGCTCTACAAATTATACTGTTGTCAATCAGCAGAGCCATGTTGTTATTCGAATTTAACGTTCTATGTTCAGTTTAAAAATTTCTAGATAATTCTATTTATTGTTGGTTATTGGTATATGTATATTTTCAACGGAAACATTTATGATAACATTTGAAATATCTAAAGCCAAAAGTGTGGTACTATTCTGTGAGATTGTTAGATGCACCAAAAGTCTCTTATATTCTGTAAGTTTTCTATTATTCCCGTATAAGACACTCCTATATCAAAACAGTGCATTGATAGTTTACACTGCAGTATAATATCCCACTTTTTTTTTCTGTTCCTAAATTAAAATTAAGGTAATTTAGTGCCTACCAC
>DWFV01001619.1:0-10914 GCA_018246775.1 Parelbella machaon machaon | reverse complement strand
TCACACTAGCACTGATATAATATGTAATAATGGAAAGTTTATAGTTTTTTAAAGGCCATGTATATTTAGCTTCTATATGTATTATATACAGGACAACCTCTCGCTTCCACCGGTCTTGTAGTTTTTATTCTAACATCTGGAAATCTGGAACATCTGGAAAGTGAAACTCTTGTTAGTTAAAGTTGGACTTTGAAAGTATTTAATCACTTTATGTATATATTATTACAATGAATAACTTCTTTCTGAATTCTTGTATGTATTATCAAAATAGAAATAAATTATTTAATGATAACAAAAAATATTATAGGGCCAGTTAACACGTCTTCCATTTTCAAATATTTTTTTATTCTTATTAACATTTAATTACATGTATTAAAGGTAATTTTTTAACATTTGTTTTAATAACTTTCGAGAATTTATTTGTATTTAATTTAATAAATTCAACATTTTTAATTTTGTTAAGTAAACTGATTTCATAAGATTTCTTAGATATAAGTTCGTTTATATTAATAAGATTATGATATAACACTTTTTTTTAATTGCGTAATAATAATAACAATTATTATTATATTATTATTATTTGGTCATAGTAATATTTCTAGAGATTTTGCATTCCTACCGTGCCTATTATACATATGTTACTAAATACATATATTTGTTATATGTATAAATAATCTGTATGTATATTTTCGGTTCACAACCTGTCGTTTGTTGGCAAACGTACAACCTTTACGTAACTTAGAGTTTTCGTTGCATCGTACTTCCTGCGTTCAATTATTAGTTTATTAACAATTAGTTTCTAATTTTTTTCTATTATTTTTATATTGCAACAATTTTCAACGTGGATAATAGTCGTGTATTTAGGTTATGTTGCTTGGTAATAATATTTTATTTATTTTTGTTTTTAAGGAGAAATCTATATTTTCGCGTTTATTCGTCGGCAATCCGCCTTAGGTTATTTTGTTTTTTAACGTTACGTCTAGTTTTTGTAAGTGGATTTTTGTCGGCTTTTTTTTCGATTCGCACTCTTGGTGACCAGTATGACCTAATATTATATATATTTATATCTACATATATATATATATATATATTAATCGTCGAAATACGCACACTTAGAATAGGATTAAGCTATAAATATTTATAAATACATGCTAAAGTTAAAACGGTACCGTCATTTTTGGATAGTGAAAATTTTTTTTTTTATTGTATGGGCAGTTGAAAATTTAATTATCAATTTAATTATTAATTTTTTCTAACTCCTTGAGTACTAATGTAAGGTAACCCACAGCGACTTCGCAGCTATACAGTCGCGCGATAAACGCGACGCAGTCGCAAAACTGTCTAGGATCGTATACCTCCGCCCAAGTGCCACGTCTGCAGCGCGACCGTCTCGTTACAGCATCGATATTGCGTTTACCAAAAGCCGCGGCACCCCCAGCTCTTTTACCCGATGTCATCCGAAACAACCGCGCGTTAATAGCGATGCGGTGACGATAGTGAATCGCGCTGCAGAGACCAAAGTAGCGACGCGTTAGCGCGTTTCGTGAACTATATCGCTGTGAAACGACGTCGTGGGCCACTTTCCTTAAGAATTCATTGTTTTTTATTGGATTATTTTTTTACTGAACACCAAAAGAGGTCAAAGGAGCACTGAATTTTCATCATGGTCACATGCTCCTGTATTACAGCTATTAAATATTTCAGTATAATCGTAATTCTTATGGAAAATGGTACGTTTTTTAATTTTTCATATAGCATTCATAAAGGTGTGTATACGTAAGAGATGTTTGGAAACTGTTGCGATCGTTTAACTGAAGTGCGATGTGATAATAGCTTTAGTTGAGATGAAGGGTAAGGTGGGATAGGAGGAGGGGTTGGAGTGACGGGGTAGGGGTTGTCAAGAGGGATGAAGTTGGAAGTAGTGAGATTCATGATGCGTAAATGTTACCACGCGGAGCACATTTTCTTATGTATAAGTTTATTTAGAACAGTATACGATTTGACATAGTAATTAATACATCGTTTTTATTAAATCTGTTTAATTCTTCAAATAGTCTTAAAACAGGAGCGTACATTTCAATGATAACAATTCAGAGCTGAGAAGTAATTTCATTTTTAACTTAGTATATATGTATTTTTATTCCTCAATATTAGGATATTATTATTTTTGATAAATGTATATAGTTTTTAACGTGTTGTATTTTCTGTTGGAGACGGACGGTTCGTTGTATTATACGTGTATTATTATAGCCTGCGAAGAACACTACATATTCGATGTCTGTGTGTGCGTGCATTGGACGTGTGTTTGTTTGTATGCGTGCTTGTTACCGCTTGTTCGTTTACATGTGTGCGCATGTAAACAACATAATCAAGGTTCTCTCAAACTCACTGCTAAGTATGTAGATATAAAGGTAGAAGAAGTGTGTGTCGGAACATATTTTATTCTTAAGTGGACAGAATGAAACATGTGGACTCTTAAATGTTAGTCCATATTCATTGATATTTTATTGTGACATACAGCCTTGTGAAAGTAGCTTCTTGTAACACATATGTTTATTTTAATTGTTTATAACTATTTGTATATAACTATTAGCATATTAGTTTGTATGTACAATGAAAGTACGTTGTAATAGTAATTAATAATGGACGATAAGACATTTTTTTTTATATCGCAATAGGAACGAAATACTTAATACAACCTGCATTAAACCACCTCAGATAGTTAAGTTGAACTTTTTTTTTTAATTTGTTAAGAATGCTTAATGGATTTACAGATAATGCTTGCGTGTAAGTTTGATATTATTTTTAAGAATTAAAAAAACAATGGCTGTATATGTAGAGGTATATGTAAGTGTGTGTAGCTTAATAAAAAAAAATCAAAAAATACCAAAAAGAATTTGCATGCGATTTTATTAGAATATTTTGTAATTATTGTAAAATTAAATGGTGGTGAAGTCAATAATTAATTAGTAAATTTTCTTAACTTTATAATATATTCTTATAGATTTAGCATTTCTAGTTATTCGATATGTGTAAGGTATAGTCATATATTAGTTCTGTTTTTTTTTTTTGTTTTTTTTTTTTCATTTAATGCAATCAGGGTGTTTATGGTTTACGCAAAGAGAAAGATTTTTGTCGAATCGGATCTATTATTTTTTTAAATTTCACATGTAACTAAAGAAAACTAACAAGGACGTATTTAATTTAAAATATAAGTATAAATATCAAATAATATTTCATTACTTTGTTTTAATGTTCAATTAATATGTGAATGACGTGCCCTGCAAGTGCGTCTCTGTAATACTTAGTTAATGTAAGAAGAAAACAAATATTGTCATTATGTAATTTTCATAACCGTCAGTGCCTTATCGAGAGATTTATTTATTTAGATTTGAACCGATTTCGATCTTTCTCGAATTTTATCTATTTGCCTTTAGCCTTAAACAGGTATGAATATCCCACAACGCTTCAATATAATAAATAGACTTGACAGTAATCAGTATGTCATACAGCTTATTGTTAAAATGTGTTTGAGAATAAATAAAACAGATCAAAAGCGCAATTTGAAAATTTTGAGCTTATTTTAACATTCTCGATTTACTAACATATATATTAACTCACCCTGTTTTGCAGATTTTTGCTTTTCGTTTTTTTTCCCTTTTTAAACTCTAATATCGGTTGGTTTTATTTGTTACTGAAAATAAATTTGTATGGTTTGTGCTCCCATAACACTGTACTTAGAAAAGCTACGATCTTATAAATTGAGTACCCTAACTTTCAAATGATGGCAAGTTATTAAATAAAAAAATATTATTGTTTCCTATCATTAAAATTTGATTTAAATGTCTTAAGAAATATAATTTTATTTATAAACTTCTATGAAAACGCATACGAAAAGAGAATGTTTGAATTAAACAGACCAGTAACGCCATCTATTATTAAACAACGTAAAGGTTATCAGGAGTACTTTAAATTAGACATATCGTATTTAAAGTTTAGACTTTAAATAAGGCCCCCACAAATGTCTAACTTAGAGTTTCAGTCAGCTTAATTTTGTTTTATTTATTTACTAGTTAATTTTAATTGCCAATACAAAGTAATGATCTTTATATGAATCCGACTAGTGGTGTCCTCTATTGTTAAAGAAATTTCATTGCCAATAATATATTAAATGTGACATGTCTGCTTTGAGGTTTCGATTTTAAAAAAGTAATCCACACTTCTCTAATTCAGGATTGTGATTGTAAAAGCCCATTCATCTTAATTTTTACAATCACGAAGCTTGCACGAATTAGACAAGTGGTGCCATCTATTGCTGAACAACCCAAAACTCAACAATCGTATTATAAATTAGACGTGTCTTTTGTTCGTTATGATTTCGACTTTTATGTTTGATTTTTAAATTTTTCTTGAGTAATATTTTCTATTAATAATTTAAATTATGGCACGCATAAAAATATTATAAAAAATCATTGTATTCTATTTTTTTTTAGTTTTTTTACACCAAATATATGTCGGGTTCAATATCTACCAGTCAGTTGAATTATTTAAAAGTATTACACAATTTTAAGTTGGCGCTTATATTTATCATAAGTAACACTATTTCATTACGATGTTACGTTAATGATTATGTTATTCAATGTACGATACATAACTAAAGTTGGACTTGCCATCATTTCGAAAATCGTATTTCTATACCTATTTTAAAAAATTATGAGGTGAAATTCTTGTTAGTTTCGTCAGAATATTATTTACTGTTAAGCACAGTTCAATATATCTATAATAAATACATTTTAAGTATGTACATAAGAAGTTGAACACGAGGTAAGAAGTGACATGAAGTAGGAAGTAATTAGATGTAAGTTGCTGCGATTCCTGTAAATAGATAGAATCGCGTTGTTTAAGATTATTATATTATGTCTAAGGCATATATATATGCAGCATATCACACTAACGTTTAATATAACACTCTAGTATAATGTTATATTTCTTTTGTTATTTTTATTATTTGATTTTGTATATACATATATATATTACATATTGTATGTATTTATAGTATTTCATATAACGGTAACTTTTCTTTGAGTTCCGTTTTATATATCAAAAATATAAATATTATAGGAATTCAAAAATATTGAAAATTTAACTATACATAATTTTTTCGTAATACTCTTTAGAGGAACAGTACACAGAATATATTACTACACAAACCTAATTACATCAAATCAATAGGTTCCAGTGTTCTTGACAATACGTTTCAATCTCAATTAATTTCCTCATTCACTGCGTCATGAGAGTCTTCAACGGATTTTGGAGGCGCTAGGAACAATACACTACCTTTAAATATATATTTGCATGTTCTCAAGACTGATGTTGAATCATATACACTAATTCAACAGTTCAAAATACACGTTAAATTCAAATTCAAATTCTTTTATTCATTATAAGGTATATACATACGTCAAGACAAAGCACCGTAGTACTATATGTATACCTAACTTTTATCATGCCATCACGGCATATCCCTTACCCTGCATTAACCATTGACACATTCAACTGTAACTAGATGTATACAATACACATTATCAGAACGATTTAAATCTGTTTATACACTCTTCGGTATTTACGCATATGTATGTAATCCTCAAAGTGTGAACATGCCTTTATATTTATAGCTAATATGTAACCTACACATTTATTCTATATATACTCTCGTCTTAACAGGAATTTAATACTGTAAAACTAATTATATATATGTATATGGTTATATGCATAGTATTTTCTATTTATTTATGCTCGGTTTCATTTTCTATAATTTTTCATTATTATTCATTTAGTATCCATATTTATATATTATATATTGTATATAAATTTATTTAAAATTTGATTCATTTATTGAGTATGATTTAACTTTTTTTAATAGGATAAGGTTAAGGCAAAAATTAATGTACATATATTCCATGGTAACGACTGACGGCATCAAAGTTAGATTTTAATATTTAATGTAAGTAAGTGAAAAATGTACATATAAAATGAACTACACTTGATTTAACTTTTGATATCCGCAATTAATATAATTAACGAATAGTTAATAGTAGCTATTAAATTAGTAATTATGACGAGCAACACTCCAAAATAGAAACCCAGTTTGTAGGATTAAGAGATTTATAAATTTGTAAATGAATCAGTATCAATCAGTATGGCACAGTTCTCAACGGATAGATTCATATAGAATGTGATTCATATGAAATATGTACATTCATATAAATAGAGTACGTTACAAACGTTATAATATTACTATTCATTCTGTAGGTGTCTACAAGATTCGAATTTTTCCGGTCTTTCTTCCCTACATCGATAAATGTATGTCCACACATTTAGAAACATTTTCGGGAATAATTTTATAAAAAATACATTGAATTACTTTTTGTTTCCATGTTAGGAATATTTTATTTACATGTTTTCACATTCTTATTGGGTTAACTTACTTTTTGATAATATATTCTTCATTAATTTTGTAACAAAACCCGGATTGTTAAATTGCACATTGTTGTGTCTTACATGGAATTACTCTTTATTTTGAACGTATTTTAATGAATAATTTAATGAAAAAATAGTTTAAATATTTAAAATTATATTTATAACTATTCATTACATATTTACGTGAATAGATGTTATAATGTTTTCTAAAATATCGGACTTTGTAGACACTTTTAGATAGTCTATATGCATTATAAATTAGATTGTGTTAATTCAACCGTAGTTAGGAAAATTCAGATGTGATATTCGATTTTCTATGAGCACAATACAAATATCGTCACCAAACTATTCCGTATTAAGCTCGTCAACCCTCTGATATCTAATACAAGTTTCACTGAGCTTATCACCCAGAGTGTATGCTACTGATCTCACCAAATGAAAAGTAATAACAATCAATTCATATTTGCTATGAAGTCTTTGTGCTGATCCCATCAGTACGCATATCTGTTATCATTATTACCAATGAATATTTCATGTGATAAAGCACGACAGTCTGGTGTCCTAATCATGTTGATTTTCGTCAGTGACCTATACAATAGATAATAACCGAGTACTATAATGGTAAACCCTTCAACCTATTGACGACTAATTCCAATATCACTCAGGTTTTCACCCTACTACTTTGCCATTTATCATTATGACTTGTAATGTTTTATTAATTATTTTCATAAATAACTTTTGGATAAAGAGATCTCGTTACAAATATAGTCGATTAATTGTTCTTTACCCACTACAGTTGAAAAATACAACAATCTGACTTATAATGGATTAAATGGAAAGATCTCCAGTAATGTAGTTAAGTAGTTTAAGTATGAAATTATTTTACTATTTTTTGTAAATATGAGAAAATTCATAGGTTGACATGACAGACAAAAATTTAGACTGCCAGAATTGATGGACATTTAAATATATTCTCGTAAATATTGCTGTAGCATCGTAAGGTTCAATATTTCTTATTTATTTTTTTATTATTCTATTTCTCTCTTTTTACTACAATTTGGAACGCTTTGATTTCTCTCAGAAGCTCAGTAGTTAGCTACATTCTGTAAACCAATTCCATGAAAGATTCCACGCGTGTGATGACTACGTACTCTATTAGTTATTTACATTTACACATTTGCTGTTATTTATGAAATGCAGTGTTTTTGTTTCATGATCTTCCGTCACTCTTATGAAGTTTATTTTCATTCTGGGTTCTTTTAATGTGGCTGAATTCTCACGCTTTCTTATATAATCTTCGTTAGTTTGGACTAGCTCTTTACTCAATTTTATAAATAGATGATATATGTCCATAATTTACTCTTTCTCCGTCTCTAACTTTTGCATGTCCCACTTCTTAACACACTAGTGAGATTTTATGTCACCTATTAAAAAAAATATAAAGCATGTTCCATAGTCATTGAACTTCAATTGAATCTTTTACCAAAAAGCACATATTCACGTGAACACCTCTCCTTTAATACATTTTTTACATTACCCAATAGTGTTGAAACCAAACAGGCCCTATCTTCAAGTACAGCCTATGTGTAATAATGCCTTATATCAGCACCTATATATAGTTTTTTGGGTCAAAGTATTTTATATCCAGTTCGCTTTCATCTAATGTCAGTTATAGAAATCATCCTGTGACTGTTACACCACATTTAACCTAAATGTGTCATCGTTCTAACATTTATCCAAACATTCAATTTCCAGTGCCTGTTTTATTTGATTGAAAGTTATTAAGTTTTATGAAATGTATTCCCCCCGGAACTGTATTCAATTTATATTATTATCTATCTCTCCCACTTTTTCGCATACCACGGCCGCTATTTTTCGTTCACAACATCAGAACACCTAATACAAATTTTCATGTTATCAATGCATGTTGGTAGAATCTCTTTCCAACTTCATTATTTGAGCGAGACAAAGGCCTCCTACATCTCTGTAGCCATTTTTAATATGCAACGGGTAGTGAAACCATGTGTCGATTGCGTAGCGTATTGGCGCTGGGAGGTGGTAGAACATGAACACAGTTCGCCCGGGGCGGTACCACCGCTACACCTATTTCTGCCGCGAAGCAATTGTTATCCAACAACTTGCGTTTCGGTCCGAAGGGTGTGGTTGCCGGTCCACGTGTGTACAAGAGGTGATCATCTCAGTCCTCAACAGTTCCAACGCGTCTGAAAATTTGGAATAGGATAGATTCTGACTAATCCTAACTACACGCGAAAGAGTACCAACTTAAGTACGAACACCCAGAATCCTATTACCGATTGTTACTTTCTGCCTTATTACTAATCAATAGAAAAAGGATTTACTGACACTAATGTCCCATTTCATAAGTCCTTTTTGATATAAATTAACTGTCACCAGCTGTTTCGCTACTCTCTACACATAACTCTTATGTATTTCACAGCACAACAGTAACTATCCTAAACTGTTGTATTTAAAATTATATGATTGCCAGAACTTGCGACCAGTAGAATTGTTCCTTATTTATCTTCAGAACTAGCGATACGTTTATCACCAGCCTTGAATTCAGAAGCTTTATTCAGTACTACCTCAAATTTCCCAAATTTAATTAGTTCCAAAAGTCGAACTTTTAGGTGCACTACCTATCTTCTTACTCACTTACAGAGTACATTCATCACTTTACACTTTTGTAACTATTTCCTTCATCGTATTTCCACTTTTGTAATAACCGATTGTGATTAGTTATGATTGCACAATCTTTGTTATTTGTATGTTCTTTTTCATTTTTAAGGTTAATGCTGATAAGACTTTGCACTGCTTATTCAGTGACTTGGGCCCTATTAAATTCTTAAGCTTCATTGACTTATCTCTTTCAACCTCGATAAATGAAAATAAAAAATCAAAAAGAACTTTTTCAGCCATTTAATCAACAATCAAGGATGTAAACTAATATGTAATATTTGAAATTTGTTGTCCCTATAGAAAGTATTTTGTGTTTCAGCTATTTTATGTCTGGCTATGTCTAACCTATGAAATTTTAGAATTATTAATGAGTAATGGACACGAACATAAAAAAACCGGAAGGAAATAGAGATGTATAGTTTTACGCGACGAAGGGCAAATGTACAAATAGCTGACCCTGAAATAAATAATAGGTTTAATATTATTTATAAATATAAAATCTTTATTTAATTCAGTATACGGAATTTCCTATAGGAAAGTCTTAATGTGACAAAACTATGGTTTTTATATGGTTAATACAAACCCATTAACCACGAGACCTTTTGTGCTAAATTTCGGATTTTGTACATTACACCAAAACTTCGGACATCTCGAAACAGCGTATAACAGTTACATATGTATAATCAATACATTATACTTTAGCTGTATGATAAATACCTGACCGAGCTCACAGGTGGCGTTGGTACAATTTAAGGGCTATATTCAAAACAAACTTTGACAACTAATATCATACTGGTTAAGTCGCTATGCGAAGAACAACGTATGATTTTACAACATTGGAAAAAATTAATATCCATTAGAAGTAAATTATGATTAAATATATGGGCACTGGTTTAAATCACGGGTGATTTTTTTTCGGCATAGCCCGACTAGTGAGTTGAGCCGGTACATATTTAATCATGTATACAAATATGTATTTACGCAATGAAATGTATAGTAAATCAATAGAATTTACTGTTATGGATACAGTGTTTTCGGATGTGATTTGCGGCATCGTTCATGTCCTCTGTCTTAAAAAAACCTAAAATAATTGTTTTTTTTTGTTGTTGAGAATTGAAAGTACTATGTTTGCTCAGTTTTCGTGTCGGGGCGGAGGAAGAATACGTCCCCAAGGGGAGGCCTTTGATGACTATCTCATACATTTTCAATCATCCTAAAAAAGCGAAACAACCTCATTTGGTGAAGAAAAATCCATCATTATGATAATGTATGTATACTGCCTTGCGGTGGAGCCAAAGAAAAATTGCAATCCAAATACAACAGTCAAGTCAAGTCTAAATACACAAAAATGGCTCAGCAGAAAGAAATTGCCAGTAAGGATAACGTCATTGCTAAAGGCTCACTTATTTTGAAGGCTTGGAAAGATCTTATTTTTAGGAGAAATGCAAAACAAAGGAAACATTAAATACATATAAACATAATACGTGAGACGTCAGGCACTTATCATATAGCTACAAGTGAACGAAATACACTTCAGTCAATTTTAATACTTTAATAAGCAGATACATATTTCAAGGTAATTCCAATATAATCCATTTTAAAAAAGTGACATTGTCTAGGGGTTGCGCTTGCTGTCAAATTAGTTCATTACTTTTTACATGAGGTTTTGATGACCGATAACACCAGATAATATCTGTATACACTTCGATTAAATCATTAATGAAAATGCAATAACTA
>DWFV01001618.1:0-10915 GCA_018246775.1 Parelbella machaon machaon | reverse complement strand
GTTGCCCATAATCCTCACGCTGGGCATACGTGTTTGGGTTCGTAAAGCAAGGCTTCTTTCACCAACTTTTGACTTGCACAGCGGTGAATCTTATAGCAGCTCCTTTTAACCAATCCCTACTTCGCTGCGTAGGTATTGCTTGGGAATAGACGCTAATATCTCCTCTAAAAAACAATAAGCAAATAACTATTATTTAGAGGCGCAATTATTTTTAAATTATGAACGTTTAAATTTTTTATAAATTGGTGGTATCATGAGGGTACCGAAAACTTCATTAAAAAAGTGTAAATAAAGGAAAAATCGGTTCAAGGGAATACAAAACTGTCTATTGTCAGTTTCACCCTTTGTTTATTTTTTGTGGCAGAGGAGAAGGGGGTTAGAATTTTCTTTAGCGTTGTAAAGCAAAGTTAGAATGAATAATTTCATAAGCACATTTGGTTAATAAATGCCAAAATTCTGTCATTGTAAAGTCTGTTCGTCTTTTATATTTACAAATGGTAACACCATTGTTTCAGTTCTAAGTTCTGATATATGCTTACCAGGAAAGATTATAATATGCCACATCAATGATATAAAATAAAAGAAAATCAAGAAGGCGAATAAATTTCAGTTTTATCGGTTTATTTACGACCAAATAGTTGTGAAGGAAAATTGCAGATGTTTAAATCGAGTGTAATGGCTCATTAAATGCCAGAATAACTGCAGTTAAATGTGTATCATATGAATTCAAATTAATCCTAAAAAATCGAATATTTGTTTTAGTACAAAATCCATGTGACATTATTTCTGTTATTCATAAATGTTAAGCCGATTTAGAATTGCAAATTGTTTTAAATCAATATGTTAGCGGATATCCGTAATCAGCCATTGATTTATCTAAACTGCGCAATAGACAAGAACTACGAGTAGATGTTCATAAACAAATTGAATTCTGTAATCTCTGATAACTTCGCATTTGTAGTAACACAGCATGATAATTATTAATATGTAATTAATAATATAAGTACAGATAAACGAGAAAAGATAGTGGTTAGAACTAAATATTAAACTAATTAAACGTATAAGAATGAAGACAGTGATGAATGAAGAAGAAGCAGGTCTGGTCTTTAAGAGATACATAGGTATTCGGCACTGGGTGCACAGAGCAATGCCAGGGGAATATAACATAACTGATGATAAGTGGGAGTACTGCACTCTGTCCAGTTAAGGGGGAAATGAAGGCGTTATGTTACCTTGTATAGTATTTTGTTCAGGAAAATCAATCCATGTTATCGTGTATATTTGTTCACGTCATACACGTGATTGCTGTGGAAACGTGAATAACGCGTTATCGTCAGTCTCGAGAACAACTATTTTGCAGTAGTTTCACTCTTCCGAGAACGTTAATTGTATCGAAGTAAACGATTCTGAGAATATTGAAATTGTAAACTTTTGGCCATTAATTTTGGCGTAGCCGTAGCTACGTATGGTACGATTGCTACTCAGAAATATATGTTTTATTGCACCTGGGGCCGGCATAAGCAGTAACCATCGTCATATTTCATGTTGGAACGAAAAACTGGTGAATCGCTGCAGTGCACTACCCTCCTCTACCTACCCGTTTGGGGAAATACAGGCGTGATGTAACATTACGTTTATTAAGACCTACATAATAAATGTGATGGTGTTTGGAAGTTTTAACGCTTGCAATATGAAAGTTTCTGTTATTAAATGACATTCCCACCCTTCTTATTCTGCGAGATGACCCTTGTGTAATAAAGGGACGATAAAAGGTATGATGATGTTGATGATGAGATGGTTTATATACATAAATAGTTTAAAATTATGTAAAATATTATCGATATTGTGCGGTCATGCATGTTCATCCATTTGATATGCAATCTCTTTAATTACTTGGACACACAAACTCAGCAAGTCATCATCAGCTTCTAGATGTCCACTGCTGGACATAGGTCTCCCCTAATCGGCGCCTCTCCTTCCCGCTGTCTTCTTCAGGTCGTCAGATTACCTGATAGAAGATTAGCTGTGTCGTAACTGAAAACCGTTAAAATTTACACTGTTCTCTTCTCCGTTTATCTATCTACCTGATTAATTGCATAGTTTACTGTTTTTATACCAATTGTTCCGTTATAATTACAGTTTTTATTTCAATTGTTCAATTATACAGAGAATTTACAATTTTTTTGTTTCTACTTATTTTGTTTTTGCTTTTAATCTTGTTTTATTTTAATCTATCGTGTTTTATTGATGACTGTTCTATAAATGAAAGTAATAGCGCAAAATTAATGACAGAAATAGATAGAATTTTAACTTGATAAAAAATAAGTAATTTAATACAATTTCCATTATTCTTCTATTAAAACCCCCTTTCAATGCTATGCTAAAGTCGTATTTTATTGTGAATCCCACGTGTTTTTGAAGCGCCTTTAGTATTGACAAGGCCGTTAAACTCGACCGTTCTGGAATAATACTTCACCAATATTTCCGTGCTTTGGAGGACATGTTAAGCCATTGGTCACGACCGTAACAGCCAGACAGCAGTCGTTGAACCTATCACATCGCGTACCCCTTTCAAAACCCGCCATTTATCTATTGCTCATCTCTTAACTTTTACAATATTTTAGGAATCGAATCGTTTATATTGTATCCAAATTAATCTATACTTGTCTTCGCATATAAGTTCTATACGTCCTTGACTCTGTTAAATTGTTTATACGCTTTAGAAATGGCATTATATTCAGAATGCACCGTTACAATTGAATTATTGTACATGTGCTTGAAACGGCGTAATTCACTCTGAGATTGTTTCGTCTTAATTATCTGGAAATTTCGATTGCAAAAAGCACCTCCAGTAATGAGAAAGTTCACGCCGCCACCAATTATGCAGAAAAATGCACCTGAAGCACTCTTGTACTCGTAGCTGCACTTTGGCGTCTAATGAGTTCTTCACCGTTTGTATTTAAATACTTAATATGTGAATGAAATGCATTCATGAATTCAAAGTTAAAAAAAAAATATATTGGTAAAAAAATAATTATGCAAGCATTTCATAGGGTCTTTTTTGTAACGTTTTTATTAGTTTTCACGACGTTTCGGATTTTATCTAATTACATTGGCAGTGGGTGTGTAAGCCACCTAACAACAAACGCAAATGCTTAAAATCGATCTCAAATACAGTAATAAATTAGATGACTATAAATATTGGCTCTTATCTTGATGTATTTTCTGCTTTCCAACACAAGAAACGGCTAGCCTTGTTGCTAGGCAGATATTCTCTTTGGCATAGAGATATGCGATTTGCAACTAATTTGCATTCTTATTGTTTCAGGTAAGTGCCATGCCTGAAAATATGTCGTATCGTTGCGTTCGCGATGTTGGCAGCGCGGAGGGCATCAGGCAGACGCCGCAAATGCATGCCTGCCAATTAGGTATGTATAGACTAATAATAAGGTTCTATGTTACAGGTCAAGCCTAGTTTAAAGGTCGGAGCTTAACGTGTTATTGTATTTAAAAGCTAATAAATGAATTACCTACATCTATATAAAATTAATTAAACGCTGTTCGTTGGTAAGCATAGCGCGAAAGAATGGTTCCATCGATTTTACTAAATATTTCTTTTTAATTTTTCGTCATAAAGTTTTTTAGTGAAAAAAAGGGAAATATTGCTTGGGCGTTTGAAAAAAATCGGAAAAATAGAACGTACATTTTCCTATAGGATTTTTGTATGAACCTACGATTCGAAAGATGGATATGCGTTATTCCTTTTTTCTTAATTGTTAGGATCTGCTAACGGTTACTTTTAAAGAATCATAGTTATTGTTTCTTTCGAAAACCAACTGACTCGTATTGATGTCAAAACGGTGATAGAAAATGTTTGGGAAACGGTCACTGACATCTTGCGTCGTAATGCGTAACTAATCGAAGCAGTAACAGGTCCTGTCTTATAATATTTAGTACGACGTTATTTTCAATATTTATTTTAGTCAGTGTGCATAAAAATCAGCCAGGACTTATTATTAACACATCTTCTTAGATTAAAAAGTGTTTTTATGTATTAACAAATAAAATAAATGATTATTTAGTACAAAAAAAATTAAGGTCTTTGGTTTAATAAGTCTGACTTTCTCCAAAATTTTCGCTGATGTATGTGAAGTCTGCAAAGCCGTAGCTAGCTTGGCAAACTAATGGTTCAAACCCTTCTCATTCTGAGAGGAGATTCGTGTCCAAAAACGTAATCACAAAAGGGCTGATGATGATGATGAACAGTTTAGGTAAAAAGGAACGTATATTTCAGACAAAGGTATAATCGTATTTACCAATTCATTTATTTAAGTGCCACTTCACTTTCATTTAAATAGAACCGCTCTTAACTTTTACGGCTTTTATACTTACGTGTATCTTTTATTTGGATTTAAAGATATGTTGGCAGAACTAATTTAAGTGCTATAGGTATAATCAAACCATTTGACAAGTAATCTTTTTACAAATGAAATGTATATTAGAAAGGCATTTAATCGACAATAACACCAAATTTCAATTTCCAGTTAATTGATTCATATTTTGACAATATTATATCATCATCATCATTATCAGGCTATTTCAGTACACTGCTGGACATAGGCCTTCCCCAATGAGCGCCATCAATATCATATATTAAAAAGAAATTAAAATTTGACAGATTAAACAAAAGTTGTCAATAAGCAATGATTGTCAGTAAATAGTGGAAAGGAATTTTAGAAAAGATGAAATTTGTTATTCTTTATGGAACGAGTATCTCATAATCAGTGACAAAAACTCAAACACTTATAACCTAGTCTTCATAACTTTTTATCTTACGGTCTTTAAACACAAGGCTTAATTAAAAAGGTTACCTATAGTGTTGCCGCGTTACAAAATATTAAGGAAATTTTATTTTACGACGGATCTACTTGCTTAAACTAATTTTATAATTAAATTAATTTCTTCGTTTACTTTCTTAAATTTCCACATTCCAATGTTTTGCGAAATAATTTATTATATATTATTCACGACCCATTAATTTCTTCTAGCATAGAAGTTCTTAGTATAAATTAAAGTTATTTAATAATAGTCCTACACCCATGTCGCATGAGTGGCATATTCAAATTGTATTTAATACATGTTTAGAATATACTCAACACAAAATAGGTCACACACTGGCTGTATAGAAGTCTCTGAAACTGACGGGCGTAAATGAAAAAAGTGATGAATGTAGAATCCCGTCAGGTCTGTAAGGATAGAGGTACTCATATTTGGAACTGTGCTCTCTGCCTCCCCAGTAATAGATTTGGCAAGATGATACAACAATAATATATTGAACTAAAGTGAAAGTACGAATCAGAAGAAAGAAAGTAGGTGTCAAAAATGCGTGCCAAAGGAGATAGATTGATATAATATTTGCAAGGCACGATATCTACTAAGAATTAATAAGCCCATATCGTGCATGCCATTGTGCGACGTACGACAATGAACTTTATATCAATAGGTCGTCTATTCGTCTGGAAGTGCTGCCATCTTCCATTTCCTTTACGTCTGGAAATACAACAGTGTTGCCATAAATTACCCCTAAACATGTTTTATTAATGTACGTTTTGTTTAAGAAATTATCACAAACACATACTTAATTAATGTTAAAATATTTAAGTTTTTTATCCGTTTTAACTTTTATCACACATAATCAAGTATTACTCATCATTGAGGATTGCTTCACAAATATGATTTACAAGAGGAGTAAATAAATTTAACACACTATGATTATTTTACGAATATTCTGGAATATAACGACTCTAGAAAGCATCATAATATTTAAAGAATATACAACGTACGATATTGTTTTAAATATTACCAGTTTAAGCGTTTTAGACAAGAAATATCCTTGACATAACACTAACTGGTAACAACTTACCCTCTTAAGAATATTACGGGGATGAAGTGGCAAAGTTTAGAGTGGGTCGCATTTGGCGCGGACCACTCTTTGTAAAAACTTCGCCTCAGACTCCAGGTGTTCACAGGGACTTTAATTTCAGGAATGAATAATTATAATAATGATATGAATGATATATTAGCGCTGACAGTTATGATTTAATTATTGTGCTATGGATATAATAACATCCTGAATGTATTTTATTATTTATTTTATTATTTTTGAAAAATAGAATCAAAATTTAAAGAATTATATTAATGTGATGACAGTATTTACAATCTGTCATTTTAATTTTGTGACTAAGAGCTGACATACAGACTTAAGCTGAATAAAGACTTAAAGCTGACATACAGTAATTATATTAATAAAATCGATGTAACAATAGGCTGAAAACCATTCATAATATGAAGGTCAATTACGTACTATCGCGCTTATTATCATCAAAGAAGTTTGCAAAGGAGTGTAATAAGTAGGTACACGTTGCACTAAACGTCCCACCGTGGAATAGGGGGCGAACACACACACTGGGTACATATCCAGATTCCGAGCTACCAATAGGAATTTCAAGTTAGAAAAGCCCAAAAGTGTCCGACCCGGGAATCGAACCTCTCGTACCTTTCAATCAGCTATCGCGTTTGCAACGTCTCGTTCAACGAGGCAGTCGCTGAAGGTCAATTATTTTAAGCAAACGCAAGTTTTTAAAGCCGTTTTGTTGGAATGAAGTTCCTTACGGCAGGCTTGGAGGAGATAGGGATTTTGCTGCGCGACCGAAATAAAAAAAATGTGATAGTAAAACCGTAAGAAAAACACCGTAAGAAAAGTCGATGCTTAGAACGAAACAGTCGACCAGTTTCGGTTTCGTAGAGCGCTGTCTCTGTCACTCAATTGGTATATGACGTTTCTCATTGGTTCGTCAGTCTTTTTTTAAATGTACGGTTCCATTAGCTTCTTCTTTTTTGGATTTTCGTCTATATATTTAAAGTATTAACAAAACTCATAAATTCCTTGCCAATATTATTTTAGCAGGTAGTAATAGAATAAATAAGGGAAATAAATAATCATCGTACATATGAGCTTTATAATATTAACTTTCTAATTTATTTATACAACAGAATGAGTTCTTTTATAACAACTTCCTTATTTGATTTACGGCATTTTAATATAGCAATCGATCTACATATGAAACAAGTTGTGCAGTCGATGTTGCGGTTAATACTAAGATTTATTGTTTGAACACCTTTGTTGACAAGTTCATTACGACATTAATGTGTTATAAATAGATTACGTTAGGCATAATGGCGTCGCTACGTTTGTCTACGTCATAGACAACCGCTTCCCGGTTCCTATAAAAGGCGGTATATAATTATTATTTGATCTATGGCTAGGCGACCTTGCGTGCGTAATTATATTACGTTATCATTCCAGATGTAATCTGAATGTTGTAAAATTCGTTCGTATTTTAATTTCGTTTGAAATACGCCTACCATCATTCATATCCAGGTACTTTTTGTTTTTACTATACTAGGCTTTTAATTAAAATTTACAGTCAAACCGTAATATACAAAATATCAGTAACATATACAATGAGATCTCTGAAGTGAAGTACAAAGTATATTTTATAGGTATAGATTTTTCTTGCCACAAATGTTTCAAAAGCACTTGTCTATTATTTTATTACATATTAGACATTATATTAAGTACATTTTAATATTTAACCGTTATATTTCATAAATCGAACTATTTACCTAAATTTATTGACATTAATTAAAAAAATATTGTATTTACTAACATTTTAATATTTTACATTATTACAAGGATACAAATCTCGATAAATTGTAATACGACCAAAATAAATAAAAATAAGCATTAAAATTTTTTTTTTAAATGCTACTAATAACTAATGTTACAGCAAATACTTAGGTATCCCTATTTTACTAGTAAGTACTTATTATTTGACTGCCTCGTTGGTTGAGTGGTTGGTTGAATGTTGGAATTTTTCTAATTTAGAACTCTTATTAGTGACTCGGAGTCTGTATCTGTGCCCGGTGTAATATGGCAATATGCTCACCACCTATTCCATGGGGTTTAAATGTAAGTGGTGAAACGTAGGAGTGTACCACACTCCTCTGCTTACCACTTTGGAGATTACAGGCGTAATGTTACGTTTATCTTTTAATGTTACTAATGACTAATGTTATATCAAATACTCATCCGTGTTTTACTAGTACATATTACTCGTAATTTCGATAACATAGGTGAGTGAAAAATTCGTTATGTGATAATTTAATAATATACTGACATTAATTACATTATCATTGACAGGACCATTTGATTTGTCTTTCTGTACACTTACAAGTATGTAAAACGCCTTTTTATCTAAGTCTTTCCCAGTTGTGTATACATACTCGTATCTACATATAAGTATTTTCATATGTACACACGTGCATAGGAAATTTTAGACGCTTAGACGCTCTTAGCTAAAGCCCTAATAAAAATTAATAGAATAATTGTGTAACTAATTTATGCATTAACTTCAAAAAACGTAATAAAAGATATAAAAACAAAATTAGAATATGAATTACATTTTCCCTAAACAATGACGCCATGTTCGTCTTGTTGCTATCTAGCTAGTTTAACAAAACAATAGACAAGTCTAAGGAGCACAAAAACTAAACTCGTTTGCTTCACATAAGAAATAAAAAAACAGTATCTTATTAAATGTTGCCATTTTTTTCCGTATTTTGCATTCTTTTCGAGATGTTCTGTCTACTATATTATGTAATATATACTTACCTAAATAATAATTTGCCATAAATTGTGACTATTATGATACCTACTAACATGTCCAATATTAACACTATAAGGACTCAGCATAAAGAAATATGTACAATGAAATATTGAATATATTATGTACAACTTAGATATTCCCATGCGAATATTTTCCTGCTACAAAAATAATTGCAAAATGATATATACACTTTTTTTCACCTCAAAATGTATGAATTGTTTTATTAAAATTTGAAACATGAAGATAATTGTCTTACCTGCTTATTCACAACGCTGCTTATAACTAGATACTAATAAATAATTTACGACGCGGACGTCTAAAAATACAACGTATAGTCATTTTATTTGTAAAATACTCTAAATGGCTACTTACATGTGTGCCTGCATAATAATAAAGAAGGTATTCACTGGCGTATAGCATGTTTGGGTGAGTTTATAAACATAATAAAATTTTCAAATTGTTCACTATTCTGACACGGCAGCATGTCTGAATAAACCCAAGTCCACCTTTATTATGGCATCCATTAATACCCAGCACTAGTGGAATAAGATTCGTCACTTTTCGCTTTCAATTTGATAGTACATAATAAATTAACAGGAAGAAATAAAAAATAATACATAACCTTAAAACTTGCGGGCGCTCATAGACACAATAGACTACTATTCTATTAATTTGTTATTTTTTATTTAATAATAATAAATTAAGACAATATAAAAAAACGTGTATTATAATATAAAATAGTTGATGTTAGTTTATGGTTTAGTCTTAATACTTTTATATTTTAATTTTTTTTATTAGATATTACGATGTACTATAACATAACTGGGGAAACGTGGGGAGTACTACACTCCTCTGCCTATTCCTTTAGCTTTATACGGGCGTGATGTTGTGATCTTGGAATTTTTATTATAAAACCAATTCTTATTATATTTCCTACATATATGAAATTTTAATGACTTTATTAAAACTCAAATTAGATAACTACTAAATGTGAATAAGTTAATTAACAAAGTAGTAAAAATAAATGTTAGTTCATTAGCCCTTTAACTTTATTGCCGTTCTTTATAATGTCGGTATCTTAATGCTTAAAAATACGAGTATCTGTTTTCATACCTGACGCGCATCCCTTACATTCATCGTTTTGTTACATGCGAGCGCGCCTGATTTGGATTTATGACGTTTTAATTTATGAATTAAAACAAATGATAAATTTGTTACTCTCACACTGACATCCCTAAAATGCATTCAATAAAATAGTTAAGTATCTTATTAAAATTAAGTAATGTAGAATGGGCCATACACTAATTAATGAAGGATATCAATATCAAATCTCCAAGACCAACGTATATATATGAAGAGAGTAATGAATGAACTTAATGCTCTCTGGCTACACCGTAAACGAGCTGGCGTGATGATATAATAATAAATCTAACATATAGTTCTATTGGCCAAAGACCAGTTTGTGAGCGCGTGAGAGCGTTTTTGGAGCGTAACCGAAAGGTTCCGCTGTTGTTTAGCCGGAACTCGTTTTGAAGTCTAGTGCTTGTACCAAGGCTTTCCTCCTTTTGAAAATTTTGTAAAATCCCACAAGTAACATTACACATAAAATACATACATGTATTTTTTATAAGTGAAACGAGCTTTTTTTGAGCGAGCAAATGAATGAAAAAATGAATGAATGAATTAGATTGAACAAGTGATATTGCGCAGAATGTTAGAGTGCTGAAGACTGACTTTTGTACTTATTGTTAGAGAAGAATTTTTAGACTTGCATATGGTAAGAAGTTAAAACAAGTCTGCAATATTTTTTTAAATATGGATCAAGATACGTATTAAAATACATACAAATGAACTAACAGGTGGTTTTTAATTAACATTAGCTGCGTATTTAAACTGCGTGTTTAGAATAATGTTTATAAAGTCTAGACAAGAATTTTTTTACAATATTCTCAATTATGATATACCAACCTACTCTTATCATTTTGTGAAACGGAAATGTTGAAATGTCATGCAGAAATTTATTACATATATATAATGTTATGTTTTATTTTATATAAATAGTGAAACAAACTGTGTGGCATCATTAATGACTAGGTTATGGGTCTGAAGGATTATTATATAGTATCAGTTAGTTCAGTTCCTAATGGATTTTAATTAATTAGTATTACATTGTAACAGGACTGCAA
>DWFV01001617.1:0-10919 GCA_018246775.1 Parelbella machaon machaon | reverse complement strand
TATAGTAGCCTAAGACCCTATTTTATTTCAGTGTTAAAGTTGGAGTTGATCTCCATTTTACAAAGAGCCGTGTATGCCTCATAGGCGTGTACATTTCACTAGGACCACTCTCGCATCCAGTAAGACATTAAATAATATTGCAATCTTCTCTTCAGTTTTCTTGCCTTTCATTTGCCTTGTACTTTCTACAATATCTATATATTGTCGCGTCTACTTCTATAGGGATAGACAGATCAAAAAGTTTTCCACCGGTTACTGTACATTATAACTATGTCGATAGAAGTATGTACCTGTATTTACTTGTACGAAGCATATCTCTTACCAGCTTTATCGCTGTAAAAGACGAGGTTGGTAACGCGACTTCCCCAAGTTTTTTTCACCACTTTCACTCTGGTAGAATGAAAACCGCTCCATGTCTTGACAGCGAAGAATATTGAGTCCTCGGGTACTGGCCTGCCCTGCCGGAAATGAGGGTAAATTATTATTTACGGTAGAATAAATACACCGTAGCAAAATGGTTAATTCTCATATAATTTTCATAGTAAATTGAGTAAAAAAATTATATCTAATAATTGGCAAATACAAAAATAAAATCTAAAAGGATTAATAATACACACTCTTAAATAACTGATAACATGAAGATTATTATGAAAAACTAATTAAGCACTGTCAAAAGTACTCACACATATATCAAACTGTCTGGGATAGGTCGCGCAGTTGTCACCAGGAACTATGCAGAAGCTCAATTCCGGCGTTAGCAGAGGTCCAGGATTGTCCTCGTTACCATAGATGAGTTGTGCCAGTTCAAAGGCGGGGTCTATTGAGAAGTCCGCTTCCAGTTTGCGTTCCCCACTTTCGATTTGATGAAGAAGTCTTGGAAAAAAGATTACGCGTTAGTCGGTAGCCTCTGCAATGACCTACAAGCTAAGTAAAAAAATTTATTCTTTATCTAGATTTTGAATATTTCAAGTGAATCAGAAATTGTTCATCCCAAAGCTTAAAAAATAACAGCTTTAAAAACAGACACTTTTAATAGATGTGTAAATAAAAGGACAAGATGTTTTAAATTAATGTTAATCTATTAATTACAATAGTACCTATATGAATTTAATCCTATAAAAAGTTTTAAGTCATACCTATCGATAAGTTTCATTTTCATAGCGAATCCACTTGCGAAGTTAGGATAGATAAAACCTCCATCTTCTTCCAACTCTTCGAAATACGTGAAGTGGTGGATGATCGTGGGTTCTTCGTCACTTAATGGATAACCGAGCCACATGACATCCTAAGGTGTAATATATTATAATAATAAATTTCACATTAATGCATTCAAACTTGTGAATAAAAAGGGAAAAAGCCTATAAGAAGAATATTGCAGTAAAAATTTGAAGTCAAATTTAACAATCAACAAATAAAAAACATTCGTAATCAGTAGAAAACTTGCAGAAAATGGAAAATTCGTCTTTAGTAGGAACTCACCTCCTGAGTGTCTGCAGTAGATAACGCTTCATACAGATTTTTGCAATTGACTGCTGTATGAGGTTCCACGAAGAGTACCCATCGTACATCGGTGTCCTTATATTTTGTTACCAACGGTCTGAGCAGTGGCGTAATCGTCCAAGCCCCAGGGATTGGGAAGTCTTCGTGCGTTATATGAACAATTGGCCGCCGCTGAAAATTAACCGCATCGATACCTGTACATTGTACTAAGAAATCAAATATTGATTAGATTTCGTCAGTAGCTTCAAGGCATATTAAATGTATGCCCTCATCCATCCATGAGGGTGTCACTATTGACGTGTGGAGTAGATTAATGGTCCATAGGCAAAAAAGCTTCGAAATTTGGTAAGAGTTGATTTTCTCACCTGTTCTATATCCATAACTTGATTACGTAAATCTTCTTTTAGGCGCGTAGCAACGCTAGCGAGATAGGGCTCAGTTTGACTAACTATTATGAAGACAACATTCGTTGAATCTGCAAACAAAGTGGTGGCAATATAGACTAGTTATTTTTATGACGATAAAATTTTGGAGGGAACTAAATACTTATTTCAAATTGGAAACAGACGATTTGATCGATTTGAACTCTATTGGAGAAATCCATATTGGAGCAGCATAAAGCATTCTGAAAGACTTTTCTATTTACGGACCGTGATCTGTACACTTACAGTTTCATTGGTGAAGAACAGAACAAATTCTCGCCAACATTTGTCCTGGAGTGGTTTGAGAGCCGAATATAGGTACACAATTGCTCTATTTTATGTTCTTAGTATCCACGACAATCCGTCTAAATTCTTGATGGCTTGACTTATATTAGGTTAAGTCAATTTATTTACAAAATATCTTTCTGTTCACTGTTCTGTGAAAGTTTTATACAGAGCACGGGTATTGTAAGATCGTTGAGATTTAAATTATTCATTACTGCTCGTATAGTTAACTTGCTTTTATTATCTAAGCTGGGACATTAAATTCGAAAGATTTTAAGTAAGAAAACTGATAAAATATAACTCAGTATTAAAAACATGTTTGTGCTGAAACATTCTTTAAAGTGGATAATACATTTTTAAAAGGTCCGCTTGCTTTTAAACCGTCCGAATTCAGCGTCACATATTTTATTACACAATTGTTATGTGCTATTATCCCCTGGAAATGCGAGAAGTTCTCGTGGAGAAAATGTTATATATTTTGACGCTGATAATGAGTTACCGAGTATTAAAATCAGCACCGGTCAAATTATTTTATGTTATGTTTTTATAACAGATAAAGATTTCAAAAAGCTTTTTCAAAGGTTATTTTTCATTGACTCACTGTCTATTCATGACCGTTTTCAACAAATATTTTAAACCTGTTTCCAATTAATTATCAGTATCCATTCGTGTAATTATCGGAATAACTGGTGGCGGAGTAATTTTATGGCATCATAGATCTTTATCCGATATTCCAAGTAATTAACTACCAGTTGATCAAATTTTGTACGGGCAAAACTCCATATATCGATATTACAGGAGAGGGCTTGATAAACTCCGCATTCATATCGACCTAAAGAGCTTTCACCACGATGCGGTATGCTCATATTTACACGTGTATACAACGTTGATAGGTACCACGACGAACGGAGATAAGCCGCGCGCGATCGATGCGGTAACGACATTATCATCAAATTATGACGAATAGCTCCACACACCTACCGATTGCACGCCGTTCGTATCATCAATCAAATGTAACGTCAGGTTTCGTACAGGCATCGCATCGATTAATCAGCCGATACATTTACTTGTGTACGAGGTATCACAGAAACAGGAGAGCACGGGAATTTGACCCATCATCAGTTAAGTCACGGATAAGAATATCTTAGAGCGGATTAAGGCTAAGCCTGTTGCGTTATGATTAGCTTTGCGGCGGGTTGTAGTTAGTTAATCAGTTTTAGGTAACACTGCGATGTGCGGTGCGTATAATACAAGGACAGTGAAAAACATGTTGGAAGAACATAACCAGTGTTATTTTGTATAACGAGGTAAATAGCAAGTCAATTTTTACATCAAATTATTTAACTTTAGTAACTGTTTCGTTAAGCCTTTTTCACATTAAAAGATAATAGATTAGTACAAACGACAAGAATATAATCTTTATGGTTTAATTTTACACATGGAATCTTAGATGGCGGCTAAGAGAGGGAATCGTTACTTGGGAAACCGTTAGAAATTATATTATATAGAAAACTATCACAAGACGATTGTAACATTAAACTTAAAGTTAATAGGAAGACGAACGTAAAATCACGCCTGTTTTTCCTCGAAGGCGTAGGCAGCGGAGTGTAGGATACTCCGACGATTTAACGTTTATATTATACGTCCCATTACAGAAAAAAACGCGTGAGGTTTTGCCTTACACCAGGCACAAATCCAAACACCGCACTACTACTAGAAACGTTAAATTTAAAAAATCCAATAATATTTTGCCCTTTTCGGGGATCGAACTCGGAACCTCTTGATCAATGGTCACTCGACAAACAAGGCAGTTAACGAATTTAAACGAATTAAAATTAAATCGAACTACGGAGCAAATTTTTTAAATCTAAAGTTCATAAAAATTATAGAACTAATCAGACACTACAAGACAGACTGACAGACAGAATCAGACACATGAGACCATCTAAGGCACATCAAAAATTACCTAAGGAAAGCCGAACGTTAAGATCTAAAGTGTATTAGATTGAACTTAAGGGCCAAGCTCAAAGCGGTGTAATAATGACGGCGCGGTATGGGGAATCCGATGAATAATTTAATAGCTAATAACCTCGTGCGTCGCAGGTGCAATGTGGAACTTTTGGAGACGAAGATTTACGGCGCACCTAGTAGGGGTATCGCTTTAAGTAACATATACTTTTCACATCCATATCATACAAGTAATGAGCTAAATTATACTTTACGCTAGCAATAATGATTAACTTTGAATTGAAAAAGGAAAAAGTGTAATACAAAGAAAAATAACTGTTATAATAAATACAAATTGTTAACCACGGCTCAGGTCATCATCGTCATCATCATCATCAACAACAGCAACATCATCATCGTAATCATTAATCCATTTATAATTTTAGTGTTGGACACGGATCTCTTTTAACAATTATCCGGCTATTACAAGTACTAAATTTAAATTTCGTATTCAAATTTTTATTTCTCATTCACTGAGAATCGAAAAAGAAATTAATTAGCCCGTGCCCTTTCCTACAGGTTCCAAGCAATCTTCATAACATATTTCAATAAAAACCTTTCAGTATTCAGAGGCTAAATTGTTATTACATAAAAAAGCATATATATAGACAAACTTATGCATTACGGCATTAATACTAACAACTGCAAGAGCATTGAGTTCTTCGCATTTAGTTCTGATAATATACGAACACAAGAAATGCTTTCCACTCCACCCCTACATATGTCCAGATTTGAAATGTCACATTCCTCTGTGAACTAAAACGGCAAAATAAAAATAAAATGAAAATCGCGAATGTGCTTCCAAGAGAGCTCTTTATCTACTGCTCTGGAGACCATAAAGCACCTCAATGAGGTTTTAATGTGCCGCTGCTCAGATCGCCTGCATTATTCATGTGGAGCGACTGCCGAGCGGCGTCAGGTTCACAGATTTGAGATTCCTTTCATTCGTGAGATTTCTCACTTCGGTGATATGCTGGCAGGACTAACGGAATATTGGGCTTAGTGGAGCTTTAGTATACATTATCCTGTCTTAAGCGAAGATGTCTGTAGCAGGTTCAAAAAAATATCAAAAATGGAATTGTAATTATAGAATAGAATTGTATACTTGCAAATTTTCATATTTCATTAAAATATTATAATAGTCGTAATTCAAAGAGATTCGTTTTTTTAAATAATATTATCAATGAAGAATTATTTTTTTATTTTATTTTTGATTTTTTAGAATACACAATATTTAAAACAATATCTCGAGACTAGCGCACACTAACATCTCTAAGGGAGAGACTGTAAAATGGTAATCAGACAACACATAAACATGGATATATACATACTTAAATACTCATACTCATCACAGAAATATTTATCTAGGGTAGAAATCGAATCCACATCCACCGAATCAACAGAGATCACTAAGCACTGAACTAACAGGCCTGAGAAGTCACTTAGGTATGTGATCTCATACTATGTGTGATAATGAGTAAAACTCCTTAGATTCAATACGTTATCTATGTATTATTAGCCAATTACGATACCAATTAACAACAATCATAACGGCAGGTTCCAACGGGATAGATTAACACACATTATTAATGATATTTAATTATTATTACTGCGTGATAATCTCATCCGATATGTAGATGTGCGTCTCAGAATATTGCAAATCTAGTTATTGTCATAATTGGCTTACGCAACACCATAGAGCGTTTAAGTTTAATTCCAAATTTAATATGCTGTACTAATCTAATATCTCAAAAATAAGGCCTATTCCGTAACGCGACGCAAATGATATGTGAGAGTGCACTATACTCCTCCACTGCTCTGCCTATCCCTTCCAGGCACAGATACAGCCGTGATGTTTCGTAAAAATAAATAATTATATTGTATCTTTTTTTTAATGGTTTCTATGGCCACATTAACAAACTAACAATTCTATTGACAACACATACTAGATGAATTAACCTACAGTAAGAGTCCTGTTCGAGGTTGGCTGCAGATTTCTAAGGAGCTCAACGGTCACATGTAAACATTACTTGATTCATACAGTTTGTAATTTAGCTGAAAGCGAAAATATGTTTTTAACAAAATATATTCTCATTCGACGATATAAAATCTACATCTAACCAGACGAAAAATAACATTCAATTGTTCAGATTTGAAGCAAAATGCAGCAATATTGTGCTAAAACGGTTGATATTAAAATGTGGACTAATTCGAAGAGCAAAAATTCATTTTCCGTATCGCCACTCAATCTCGTTCCCAAAAGACATGTATCGGTCTAATATTCATCGGACGAAGAGAGAACTGAAACTAGCAGTTGTAACGGAATCAATTTGAGAGCGCGCGCCGAAACTTTTCACTCCAATATCGAAGGTGCAAATAGTATCCAGCATTAATAATTTGGAAACGTCGCTGTAAATGGACGGGATTCGATCAAAATCTTTCGGGAATAGCACGTCGCTGCTGACATTTCGTTCGTCCGCCATTTTTTGTTAGATATTATTAAAATTATAAAAAAAAATTTTTTTGACTTTACAATCATTTCCGTACTGGTGATTGAAATGTGCGCAAATTGGCAGTCGCGTTTTAGAATCGTAAGCATATTTCAGTGTGAGCAACTAAAGAATTTATTTCTATAGCTGAGGAATTATTCATAAAATCGTTAAAATCTATACTATAACATCATGAAGACACAATAAAAATAATAAAAATAATTAAAAAAATAAATTAAAAATTTCATCGAATTGTATAACATAGACATAAACATGATTATAATATTACATGTTCAAAATTTGTAACAAGAAAATTTTACAACTGACACACTGCATCAGCAATTGCAACTCTTTTGCGGGAACGTAGTAATAATATAAACAGATTCCGTCGCACTAAAAGCATTCTGCGACACTCCACTAGAAACTCGGCTGTCATTTACGAATCAGTAACATTTAGAAATTGAAAATAGGAGACAATTAAAATTTGACTTCTAAAATTGTCACACAACAAATGTCAAACATTTACAATGACGAAGATAAAAAAATAAACGCTTCAAAACACAACGGGAAAAGAGTATAGATGATTTTCAATTGAAATATTTACCTGCATCGAGGGCTCCGTCCGCTCAATTGAATTCACGAATCGCGAGCTTTCATACATAACCAAAATTGAGTTAAAAATTCAAGCCAACTGACAAATACGTTTTTCCAACGGAATGTCAATAATGAATGGATATAAAGGTTTCGCGATCCGCTGAAGGATATGAGGTGCTCGAGCTGAGACCCGGAATCAATAATTTTCAACCACATTGCACTGATTTGAGGAGCACTTACAGAGAACACAGGCAATCACATCGCTGAAGCTTCGGAGCTTTTAAAGATATCCTTGTTGCATACATAAAATGTAAAAAAAAACCAGTTATTTTATCATTCCACAGTTGGAATATAGATCTCCTGTCATATTGAGAAGGTTAAGGCCATAGTCTGCCACGCTGGCAAAGTGCGGGTTGGCAGACTTCACACACCTTAGATATTTTATATAAATTCTAAGATGTATAAAATAGGGCAGGACATATTCATATATAAATATGTACTATCCTATTTTAGCTGATCGAAATAAATACTGCATTTGAATTTTACCTTTATTTAAGCAACTCTGATGACGTTTAATTCTGACAATGACATCATGACAACTCTCGGTGTTTACTGTTGTGTTTACTATTCGTAGATTTCGCTGAAAATACATTTTTGTGTGAGTGCTATGTATAGTTTTTAGATTGCTCTATTCTTGAACAAGTCTCTGTTAACAAAATTTTCAAAATTATAAGCCTTTTCTGTATAACGGAGAAAGGCATTAGTACATGAAATACTATTTATTGAGACATTTAATATGATAACCATTAGGATTTCGGAATTTCGATAATGCAGTTTATATTAAAGGGTTAGTTCGGAATATGGCATAGTTATACTAAAGCATACTAGTTAAAAACATCTATGCGCGAATTCTTGTAAAATTTCAATCGAATTCTGTTCCGCCCTAAAACGTGACCAACCAATATGATACATAGCGATCGTGCTCGGCGGGCGACCGAGCAAGGTTTCAGTACTTGTTTCGGAAACTGAGCTCGCATCAATAATTCCGTGTGACATAGCGCGAATTTCACGGAGACCCTTAGAGAATATGCCCGAGCCTGGGAATCTATAAGGGCTATATATAAATTGATTTACAATTTTACAATTTTAGAGTCCTTTCATAACATGATTTCTGGAATTTTTACATGACGTACCTTTATGTTTCAAGCGATCAAACTTTATATCACACATGACGTTTCTAAAAACACACTTCAACTATACATTACATCACTACATGATGTAATGTATAAACTATGCCAAACCTATGTATGACGTACCGTAAACTGAACCGACAACATTGGACTGTATTACCTACAACACAGCATCTGTATGTCAGTTTTTCATCAGTGTTGTTGGATTATAAACGAATTGATAGAACTCACAAATAATCGAATTCGGAATGAAAAACAAACTCAGTTTAGAGTAAATAGTGAGAACGCGGAAATAAAACATTTATTTGGTTGAACAATATTAGGTGTTAGTTCCTGGAGGCGAGTGGTACCATCAATAATTCCGGGCCGGATTGCACGGATTTCACCGTAGCCCTGGGGAATGCAGCCGATTCCCGAAATTTATAAGGCTCTCAAAGATTTTAACCTGTCGCAACTTTTCATGCGACTCACCGAAATAGGAATTCTACAGCAATAATATCGTGACATTTTGATACGTCGCAGTATATTTTTGTTCCGTAACTTTGTCTCACTGGATTAGGCTTATGTTGAAAAATAAATTATTTTACCTGATATTAACGCTACTTTACTTTAACGTTCAAAATTTAAGCATAAAGGAAATAGATCAAGGATAATTAAAATATTTTTTTTTGGCAAATATACGTGCGTAGTTTCTTCAAATATATTTAATAACAATCTTCCGTGGAAATATCTAAATATTACGACAATAAATTTACCAATTCAGCATTCAGCGGAATAACATAAAATGTATTTTACATACTTTCCACTATATTATCCCAAGGCACTATCAACTTCTTCTTACTTTTCAGTTTGATAGCTTTTGTTACAAACTAAAATTCAAACGCGATCGAGATTCTAAGTTCGGCAGGCATCCTTTTATCCGATTTAAATATCTTAAGTTGTTGACTGCACAGTTTAACTATATAAACGATGAAGTGATGCTTTAGTGATCCTAAAATCCTAAAGATATGAAGTGTTTATAGAGAAGCCTAAACATAATGCGGCATATTTTCTATAAAGAGCAATGACTAAGGTTGGGTTGGTTGGTTGGTAAAAGGTTTGGGATTCTCTGGATGAAAAGCAAAATTAAAGATTTAAAAAATAAAATTTTGTGAAGTTCATTAAAATCACTTTATGGTCACACTAATAACAAAAATGAAGAAACATTTACAGTTTTGGTTACTATATTTACTTAGAATGTTATGTTTGTATACTACCAGCATTTTGTGCGAGTAAATAGACATAAAATTCTAAACAAACTTCCAAATAACAGGTTAGTCAGCCATGTTGAAACAGTTACCGACGAATCAGCCATATAATTTCCGTAAGCCCACCATTGTTCCGATGTCGAATAATAATGTCGAGGCTGAACTGATATACAAACTGAAAATTGGTTAGAGTTTAACAACAATTTTGACAGATAATAGACAGTTTATAGTGGCGTGCGATGCTGCAGTTCAGAACCGTTAACAGGAAAATTGCAAAGGAGAATATTAACATTTCACGAATAATGTAATATTTTGTTATAGAAGGAGCGAGCGTACAGTTCATTAAATATTAAGGAGTAACACAGGAGGTTATTTACGGCTAAACTAAAATAGGATGTAAAGGGACAAATTTACGGGACTGGACGAAGATGAGGTATGAATCATTTCGTAATAAGTGCTGATGAGATACATTAAGAGTACGTTTTGAATACATAGAATTTTACATAGGAAAAATGTATTTACAAACTTTACGATGTGTTCCGTATATAAGCCAGAGCCATGCTGTACCTGAGGGAATAGGCACTATTACTAATCTCTTCAAAGCAGGGCATAATTAATTATGTTGAGACACACTGATCATGGTTTCTACATTCAGTTCCATCCCAGTTTGAATCAACAGCTATACTCATATTCATTTTAATGCTATAGTACACTTATCCTTAGTACTCCGCTAACCACAAGAAGTTCACATGGCTAAACTACCGCTGTGTACAATTTTGTATAATTTTCAACTGATAATTTTGTAGGAGATAACGTAGTTACGTAAACCTATAAATACTGAAACAAGTCGAAAGCGTTGTTCTCGCAAATTTCGCGTGCAGAATTTTAAAATCTTATGCCGTTATCGTCAAAAAATCTCAAGTCGAAAAGTTTTGTCCCATCCACAACCCCGGCAATTCATTCTTTATGAAAGAGAGTAGAAGACTTACAACTTTTAAGCTTCTCGGTAGCGTATCCAGCATAACTTACTGAGTGTATACTTAGGAAGCTTCTATGAATACCGAGGTAAGTCCTGGCGAAGTTCACCTGGAATTGTCGTACAGGTGAGGGTTGGTAGAAAACAGCGTATGACCTCGATGAGACCGATGATACTTAGAAGGAGCTTTTTTAAAATGATAGTGCAAC
>DWFV01001616.1:0-10920 GCA_018246775.1 Parelbella machaon machaon | reverse complement strand
TGCTAGAGAAAATAAAGAAATAACATTTTTGTACTGTACCTAAAGTAAATTTGATCTCAAGTATTTTCAGGATTAAGTACAATATTATCGCGACATAGGAAAACTTAATAGAAAGTCTCTGTAGAATTGATTAGAATCCAACCCCAAACATAGGTCACCGATTTCAGAATATTATAATTAAAATCAGATAAGTACAACATATTATTGATTAGTATATTTCTCCAGCCTGGCAAACCCTCTTGACTGAAGAAACATGGAAGTTTACTCCTCAATAGCTTAACTGCTGATAACAGAAATAACCGGTTATTAGCCAAACTGTCCACTGGCTATTTTTAAGCTGGGCTTAAATTCTCTGACACAGTTTTGGCGATTAAAAACTAATACATTTAGCTAAGTAGGATAAAATTGGACAGTATGCTATGTGCTTGATCTGCATCTGAGTTTCTACTTATATCTTACTTTCAATAAATCCAAAGTCACTAATAGCTTTTTAGGGCAGATCGGATATCACGTTTATGCTTCATATCCAGTCAATATTTTTGGTATAAAATCCAAGCAAAAACCTTTCTAAGAATATCAACGCCTGCTAGTATGGCGTATAAAGAATACATTCTAACTTCTCTCTCTCTCTTCTCTTTCTAGAAAAAGTCTCACTTTTCACGCCAAATACGACAACATTCCGTTGAACAATCAAACGTAATAAATAATACGACTTTATCGTTCCCTTCCAAATTTTTTTTCTGTTAATGACCTTTTTTATATGTTCTGTTTTAATTCACATCCGTATGTGATATATGTACAAAAGGACTTCTGCTTGTTCGTCACGTTTTCACGTCTCAATTAAACATACATATGTAACATTGATACTGGTTTTGTACAATGGAAAATCAACCTTAATAATGTGAGACAAACTATAACTAACATTGTAATAATATATTCATTTGGAAGTTGAAATATAAAAGTTATACAAAGGCAGTAAATTTACAACTTTTTAAAATTCAAAATTGACTTAAACAATATAAAATAAATTCTCTCTTGTATTGAAGTTATATATTTTTTGTAGTTTAAATCATACAGAAGTCACTTCATGCGTCAAAGTCACGTCCATTTTTTATCTTTAGTTATTTTTTCTATCTTCTATTATTACATGTGGCGTTGTTCGTTTGTGTGCAGAGACCACATTAAATTACAAAGTATATTCTCCACCGCGCGCAGAGAAAATAAACATGATGTAAATACATACGAGTACATATTGATACATTGTATATTTTAGCGGTTCTCCGATAAACGTGAACCGAACTTAGCGAAAGCAACTTGACGGTAGTTTCGCCTGAATTGGGCTTGAAACTCAAAACAATTTAACTGGCTGTAAAATAACATTATTATATAAGTGTAATATTATATAAACAATAAAAGCTCAGTGATTTTGAATACAATATCCAACTCCGGGGCCCTAACATAAAATAATGGCGTACACAATTTGTTTTTGCTTAAAATGTGCAATTCAAATTAATTAAGTGCTACTTGCTATAACGTTGAAGGTAAAACATAAACCGGAAACATGCAGATATAAGAGATCGGCACATTGGTTTTTAAAATGTGCGAAGTCTATGAGTCCTCACTTGGCCACCCTGTTATACAGGGCCTTAGGACTTTTTATACTGAGAGGAGACCAACAGTTAAACGATAAAAGCCTTGATGATAATGAAGTATTACTTAATATTGGTATGATTACGACCTACTGTTTGTTGTATTTTGCTCAAATCAATTAGAGAAATTGTTTACGAATTAGTAAATGGATAGTTATCTCTCTAACATAGTTATAGCTGTAATAGAATAATTATCCTCATAGCTATAACTATTCCAATCCACTTTGCCACCGTTAGCGGAAAGTCGGAGCAATAAGGGCGTTTACACTTTCCGACCTTTGCACATTATCTGTTATCATCAGGTACGGATCCGATATAAATGTGAATAAAGATTGTTCCACAAACCAAATGTTTGAATAATAATAATAGTAAAAAGACAATAAGTAAAAGAAAAGATTACATCTGCTGTGCTATATAATTATAGAATAAAAGATTATTTCTCCGGCCAGGTGAGAAGATGATCTCCGAAAGGCTGCAGGTAGAGGCTGGATGTGGCAAGCCGAGGACTGGGCGCAATGGCGCTGAGTGGGGAAAACCTATGTATGTCCAGTAGTGGACTGAAATAGGTTAATGATGATGATGACATCTGCGGTACACAACATACGGTCAAACATAATATAGGCAGTGGGTACATTTTGTGCGTACAACTTTTCATCATCGCCTGGCTTCACTGATAGAAAATGAAAGTTGACGTTGAAAGTCCGGTCTTTATTAATAGCATCACATACGGCCATCTAATATCGACTTAACAATAAGTATAGAATAACATATGGTTACGGGACAGCTGATAAAACTACATAACCACATTTTTAATGCACAGTTATAGACTTCATTTATATCAAGAAACAACAAACGCTTGAGCTGATTTCATAAATATTTGTTTTTGACGGGAATCGATCCCACAAACCTTGGCCCCAGTTAAGGCAACTAACCACTGAACGAGCAGATTGGTAAATGTTCGATGAATCGTTTGTCGGAGAATATCGGATATCAAATCCGATGTCAATGTATCGTCGATTTCACTTAACCTCTGCGGTCTATTAGACGATAATTGCCGTATATGTCTAACTTGTACAACATATAGTTATACTGAGACTATGTGCGGAAATCAGCCACGGGGGCAGGATAGTCAACATATCATGCTCGTAATCAGAACTAACTTTTATACAAGGACCTTGTATCAGTTATATCAAAAGGGTGACTAATATAAAAGAAGCAGATGAGTTCTGTAAGGATAGAGATATTTGGCGATCAGTGTTCTCAGCCTACTCCATTATGTACCTGACGTAACGATAGTAGTAATATAAAGTTATTTGAATTTTGCTTAAACTGTAGAACCGTGTATATAACCGCTTACACAGCAATTCTTAAACGTATTTTGATAAAGATTAATGTGTTTAGACAACTAGTCGTGCCTTGCATCTGTTCCAGTAACATTAAGTTCCTAAATGTAGTTAATATTGTTAAAGATAAACGCTCCGTTGCAAGCGTTTGGGGAAACCAAATGAATTTTGTGACGCCATATTGGATTACCAGCTGAACACCGCATTAACATTTATGTCACACTTATCAGGATTGAAATTTAAATATTCATAAAATATCACTTAGACAAAATTATTCGTGGAATTTCTCAGATGACAGCGAGTATAATTACCTATATATTTATGAATATTACAAATTATGGAGATAACACCATTAGCAAATGACACTTAGTAATTTGTCATAGACAAGGCGATATTCCGATTTACGCAAGTGTTTTACCTGGTTTCTATGTGCTTGAAAATGATTTAAATAAAAATAATATTGTTATATAAGGCATTTTATTAGACTAAAAACGTTTCAATAGATAACTACAAATTTAATGTGCTCAATTGAAATGTAGTTTGGCTTGAATTTAACACTAAAATATAAAAAAAATACCATTACAAGTTATTTAAAAAGAATGTTTGGCAAGCGGCCATTTATGTCATTAAAATTAAAAGACAAATAAATTGTATAACAGGTATCTACACTAATAAGTTAAAAATACAACTACAACTTTTTTATATCTTCAATATTATATATCAATTGGTGTCAATTACTTTAAAAATATTTTAATTACACTTTTAATATTTGGTATTTAATATTTGTTATTAAATGCAGAATTATTATTTATGGCCTTAAACGCCTCCACAATATTTCACTTCCTATCAATAAAATAATTGCAATAATATTAAATATTCACAATATTACAATAACAGCGAAATCGATGTGACAAACATAATAAAGTAATTGAAACATAAAAATCAAAACAAAAGACTAAAATAAAAAGCTCCTCCCCTGGTTTTGGGATTTTTTCTCAACAAAAAATCTGTCAATATTCACAAAAAAAAGCTGTCTATAAAAAATCCAAAAGTACGCGAAACATGTATTATTATTGCTGAAGATTGGTATTTAAGAGATCATTACACTGACCGCGATTTTAATTTAGATAAGCCATTCTTAATACATTACATTACATTCTCGTTCTTCTGATTGAGTGGATCAATTACGTTTAAGTGCAAACTAAATGTAACTCATTTCATTTTATACATTTCTCACCGTTATAGTAAAACCGAATACTTACATAGAAATTATTAGTATAACTAATTCCGTGGTGGCATATTATGCTACGTGCTGCTATATCAATGTTCATTATTTATTCATTCATTCGTTCGTTCTGTCAATTCGGTCATACTTTCATTCATTTATCTATTTTATAGTAAAGACTCCTAACGAAATAACCAAGGGGCACTGTGGTATCCAGTCAAAGATATCTTTTATTTTTAAAATATGTAGAAATATTTAACTATGTTTTTAAGAGTAGATGAAACCATTAATATTTAATGATCTGTGGTGATAAAATTTACTATTTTTAGCTAGATTGTTACTCTAATTTCTTTTACATATAGAAAAGTAACATGCGAAGATTGTAAACACATCTCTCCGTGATCTTCAAATAAAATATGTACTCGTATATATCCCGACCTTTGAATTATCCACGTGATAGACGAATTGGAGAATGTTTGAGAGAATCAAATCTACGTTGATTCCATTGTAAATATAGACGCAATTTTTTACGAGACATAAAAACAATATTCTCCAAAAGAAACAGACTTATTCTGAAAACGATCTTTTAATAAAATATATTTCTGTCGAAAATACTTTATCTTCCATTTCAACATGTTTTACAAGTACATACAGCTTAAAACTCCTTCTACATACGTATATGTACATAGAGACAGAATGCTTTTTTTCTGTTTAAATGCACTTACTAGAGCGTGAGAACACTCACAAAAAACTCCTAGGAGTTTTAAACATAATTCATAAACTGTACGTGTAGGTTAAAGGTCGTAACAGATGGAGCTGTAATATACTGTGTTATAACATATATTCCAGTAAACTGTCACAGACGGTAGCTATAATATATAACTTTCCGGTCATTATCTGCGCAATATATCTTGTCTTGTTATGTTGTCATATTTTGACGATGGAAGAAAGAGATATATATTATATGTAGCTCCGTGTGCGGTCACTGGAACGTTACTACAGCAAATATATTGTAACATACCGTAATATGACTTGTTGTAATATATATTATAGCTTCGTCTGTGCCGGCCTTTAAGTTTGGCTAGTGTCTAGTCCTATGTTCGAGTATTTTCAGCATTCTATATGTTTTTAATCCTTTCATGCTTAGTTTACCCAACAGTAACGGGCTTATTGATTTAATATCTGATGCTCTATTGAAAGTTCCAAACATTATCACCAAGAATTGATCGCAAAAGAATTCCACTAGGTATTAAATTCACTTATTGTGAAATTAGTAAAGAGAAAAAAAAATCTTCTACATTTGTAGACATTACCTTTAAAATAGGACTGGTTATAAATATTACTATAATTTAATGTATATTCAGCTATAAAAAGAGAAATATAAATTAAAATAAAATTTGCATGTGTCCAAAAAAGATTACATTGAGAACATATTTTAAAGACAGCTATAGCACGACACATAAATAGTCCCTTTTTGATATCCTAAATCGTTTTTGATTATTCGCAAATGGTGGGGCCATCACTATTAGACACCTACAATATTAAAAGCGAAAAAGGTCCAAGAAACCTTTACGACCCGCTTTAATCGTTTTATGCATGAATGTTTTCTGATAAAAATGATAGAGCCAGCGAAGCGAATAGAATACAACACATTTCCAACTATGACATTCCGACCTTTATTATGACTTTGTTATACATAGACATCTTACTAAATCAGGTAAATTATTACATTTTAACTCACGAAAACATTTAGCATTAGACTTCTATTCCATAGTGTAACACACTCCCCTGCCTATCCGTTCGGGGAACTACAAGCATGATGTTATGTTAACTCTCGAACACAAAAATGATAAAAGTACCCTATTCAGAAATGATTCAGCAGTAACGAAACTAAATATAATATTAAGCATTTCTTCTACATTCTTACCTACGCCACCGCCATCTATGGCTAATGATATTTATGTACTCTGGAATATAATTCACTTTATTGTCTATTTTGTGGTCTACAAAATATTAATGTGGGGCAAGAAAATATGAAATGAAATGCTGCTACATATAGCATAGCATAGCATATACATGTAACATAGTACGTCGAAATATTTTGGAAACATATAGAACGGAAGTTGTTTAATAACGCGCTGCTGGCTGCGGGTAGAAGCAAAAGCTTGATTAACTCGCAACTCTGTAGCAAGAGGATATTAGGTGCTTACGTAATACTCACTTACCCGTTTAGTTTTCGACGATGGAAGCCAACGTTGCATTTCTGCAGCTAAACTTGAATACGAAGCGCTCTTAATCCTCAGCAGCAGTAACCCGTCAGCAGTCAGTTTCAAGGAAACGGTTGCTTGAAATGCACATTTTCCGAGGTTACATTAAATGCTTAATCTCTTAAGTTACCAGCTACTCGTACGTGATTTTTTCACAAAATTACAGCGTTCATGAGACGTAAATATATGCAGCTCTTTGACGGCAAGTGTAACAAATAACTAATATAAGATACCTATGCGAAAAACGTTGTGCTAGGGCTTTTAAGAGTAAAAACCTTTTCTCCAATGTTGCTCATGTCCACAGATGCATACCATCTGTTGGATCTTCCAGACAGAAAATAACCTAGATTAGCCTGTAATACCATGTCAATGTCCGTTTCTCTGCTCTCGAGCTTACATATTAAAAGTTAAATGACCACGGAATCCCTCGAAGGAAAATACAAAATGCCTGCAAACACATATACACACACGCAAACACACAACCGTGTATGCTTTGAGTACTATCACTACAATAATTCTTTACTGAAATATTGTAAATGTGAGTTATACTCGAAGTGATGTGACAAGGAAAGGAAGATAACTATTTTAGCGATTCACTTCAATTAAACACATACATGTATTTAATTCTATACGTTACATATGTGTCAATAAATTCTCACATCGACCAGTGTAATAGTGTAATAGGAGGTGTCTTTGACTTGAATGAAAATTCAAATATGAAGTAATAGGTCTCAATCACTAGAAAGTTCTCACTTCTTTTACTCGTTTTCATTGCTTTTCACTCGATTTTCAATACTCGACGTATCCATGTTGGTAGAATAAAAACTAATAATTTTGTCAAAAATTACCTAAAACTATATTTTTTCTTTGTGAAACAAATCTTTATGTACATAATTCGAATTTCTGACGAAGTAGATACATAATACAGAAGCTCTCTTTCGGTACACTTGGCATTTTTCCTTTCGATTGAGAAAACTTGATTCAGTAACTTTTCTGTTTGATTGCCGAAAGGGTTACATACAAATAAAAGAAATCCTTTATATACAATAAAGAGATATATTATTATACTAGCTATCATCTCGCGACTCCGGCCGGTAAAATTAACAAAGAGAATTAAAAAACACTCTTTGCATCAGTTATAACAAACGCATAAGCACGATTGATCGCATGCTCGCACAAACATATGCAAGCACGCACATATACACGCACGCACATATGCACTCACGCACTCATGCACGCACGCACTCATGCACGTACGCACTCGTGGTCGCGCGCACTTATGTATGACCAATTAACTACAGATGGACAAATTGCTCCATTTGCTGTAATATTTTAAATACAATGCATTAAAGATTATGGCTTTCGTCATTCTTGTCGATCATATAATAGTTTACGTTACTATACATACAACACTATACCTTACCTTACTATACCACAATTTAATTAAAATATCTTGTTACCGTTACTAATATTTTGATAGTTGTTGCCGCTAGGAAAGAATCTTGCAAATAAGAGAATTTCTATATAATTGTTCTACATTAGTAAAAGACCAATTATTAGCAACATTCTACCACGAATTTTCAAAGAATCAAAAAAAAATTAAATAATCTTAAAAACCTTTGACAACTCTTATCGCCTTTTATTGTGACCGCCGTAGAACGCAACCGCTCAATACTGAAGCTGGTGTAAATATACCAATATACGACAACAGACCCACCTTCAAAGGAAATTTTAAATTATAACAATTTAATTATCATACACCAGTTACATACTTTAAGTAGTAGTATACTCTAAGTAGTTTTATTGTTTCTACGTACAATATAGCATTTATATCAATATAAGACGAACTTTAGGCTCCGTAATATTGTACGAAGCACTTATCCATTGATAACAGATAAGATAGAAGCGAAATTGAAATAATAACATATCTAACTCATTTCGGTGTTCACCGCAAGCACCCGTTAATGCCGTTCTAATCACACCGACAACAAAACGTCATGTACTTGACTTAAACGATATGTACTAGCAAAATGTACGAGGATCTCATTCAACCGACCACTTGATAGAAGAATTATGGAATTTTTCTATCAAACCAAGTACCCCAGCAAGCCTAACCAGGTAGGATAGTTCATGGCAGGTAAACGAAATCATTTTCATTTATCTTAGAATTACATGAAAGGATTATTTGTAATATAAAACCTGTTATCATTATAAAAGTTATAGTACCTACAGAACAGTATTTGCAAGTATTAAAAAGTTATTAATAAAGGTTTATTACTTTGCATATAACGCTTTTGACAGACATTCGGTTACAATCGTTCTATTTATGAGCACGGATCTCTTTTTGCAGCTGGAAAAGGCCAAGAAATTCCCCCCCCTCCTCCCCTCCCTGCCAATTTTCCTTTCCTTCAGTAAGGATATTATGATTGATTGATTTATGTTATTAATTAAAAACTCAGCTGTGTGTATAGGATACTGTACGGAATTATTGTCTAACAGAAATAATCGTCTCGTTCTATTTCGTTAAACTAAAAGCAAGTAATATTCAAGTCTAGAATACATATATTTATTCTACAATTGGATTTACCTTATTTTCTAAGGCTATATCAATTATTATGCGATTTATTAATTTTGTATCTAACACTCTGTAACAGTAAACGCAATGTAACCGCTTAAACGTACATAGAAATATGCGTTATAGGTACATATGTTATTTTCGGCTCGAGTAGCTTCTGATAAATCGATTTTAGAGGTCGTCCATTATCGATTCGAGGTTTTTGTTCGCGATGTCTGGCGGGGTCATCAGCAGTAAGGCTATCCTGAAAATACTCGTATGTTACCAGCTTACATGCTTATTGTATGTACATACACGGATTTACATGGGCCTTTCCCAAGATGTGCCACCACACAAGATCTACCGGGGATCTCATCCAGTGATCCCGATTAAAAAATTATAACCGATAGATAGCATCGGCACAAGAATTAAAATTTTCTTCAATCGGTATTAAATAAAGTATATTTCTTAAGTGGTGTTCATTTTATCACGTTACCCTTGAACGTGATGAAGACACTAAAATAAATGTACCCTTACGAATATTCACTCTCAATTTATCACATTTTTATAAGGGACCTTCTCATAAGCTCAAGTGCCTTTGACTGACCGGCACGATTATCGTAATGTCCTTTTTGTGTCTGTCATGTGGCCCGAGTGAGATACTGGACTTACCATCTCGTGACGTATTCTTTGTTTAATAATTTATTGCGATAAGCCACAAGACTTAGCATGGTGACATGTACACAATTATTTTTAAATGTTGCAATAATAATTGGATACCACCGCATGCGTCGTAGACGAGTTTAATTTAAAGTATAAATAAATTATAAATCCGTATATTTTACATTGTTTATATTAATAACATAAGAATACCCTGAATGAAGTTGGTATGTATACTTTTTGAAAATATGATTTTTATGTTATGTACCTGTTGCAGACCCCAAAATAACAGGTTTTGAATTTGCGCTAATCACCTGTTACAGTGACTTAGATAAAGGAAATTTTATAGGAGGAAAATCTGTCATTCTATAGGAGCGTGGGTGAACGATGTATGGGTTATCATAAATGTAAAATGTAAGATTATTCATTTAGATGTTTTTAAGTTGAGATCATATAAAATACTGCCTTTATTTGTATGATATTTTGCATAAAAGTAGTATGAGGTCAAAAAGTAAAAAAATACGCAGTTTTTGTAATATTCGATTTTAACAAGTGGATGTGCACAGTTGTATAAATAATTAAAACAATCGTTTCCCTTTAGTTTTATCCTAAATCCTCGTTTATATTTTATTTAATATTTCCAACGCAGACATGTAAAGTTATCAAATTTGTATTGTGAACAGGAGAGAAGATAGATGGATTCTATATAAGAACTAGGTGGCAGAAATGTCGTCTCTATAAATCAAAATATATCGATAGAGCCAACAACTATAACAATAAATCTTTCGTGGTTCAAAAATGTTGAGACAATTTTCTTAAAGTATATTGGTCATCATTTATTTATATGACCCGTCATATACTTCGGGCGTTGAAATATTAATGGTTTAGTGTCATTGCTAAGATTGATGTGAAGTCCTTGTTTTATGAGCGCCGCGTTTTTAAATCTAATATTATTGCATTTTAAGCAAAAATAACGTAACGAATTAACGTTGTGCTGGCATGATCCCCGTATATGGTGTAGTACCATCGTATGTATAGTTTCACGTAGTATGTAGATGAGAGAATGAATGAAAGAACAAGTTGTTACTTATTAATCTTCTATTAATTATTTTATGCGTTGTAATTGCAGGTAAAGACATCCAGTGATAGCATCAAATATATAAATTATTTTTCCCTAAGCCGCAATAATAACTGGAGTTTAAACTGTCGATTGGTGTTAAAT
>DWFV01001615.1:0-10923 GCA_018246775.1 Parelbella machaon machaon | reverse complement strand
TATTACATAATTTTATTATTTTTTTCACAGGCTGATTTCATAGTACCTATTATAACATCTGGATACCTCAACCAAATACGTTCACACACTCCTCAGGTACCAAGTACAAATGACAATTTGGACTTCAAATATGTAAACTTCATTTATAACTTGATCGTCAACCATTACATTCATGCCACTGGCTGCCTCAATGAGAAAGTAAGAAGTGTACTACCGTTCAATGCTAATGTGAATTTGTTGAGGGAAATTACCATGTACCCTGATTTACTGCCTTGGACCTATGAAGGAAACTTTGAAGAATATTTTAAGTCATTTTTGAATAAAGATAGCTCACGATGATATTAATTAGCCTTGAAGTCATAGATTAAATAATGTTGGCCTTATATCAATGATTTGGACAATTTAAAGAGAAACATTGTTTTAAAGTAAGATTGTGAAGAAATTGGTGTAATGAAATGTTTTAAGAATATATGTGTCTCGTAGTCTGTTATATTCCTTGCCATGTGTTATAATTATCCTATTATGATTATTACTATTAAGATAATTTTGAGTTGTACCTACTTTATAAACAACTCAAAACCTACTTTTAATAAAAAAAAATAGATCAAGCTGGCTGTTTTATTTGACATGCTCGATGATATTTACAATATGCAATTTATCTACTCAGCATCTTATCATTATTTCATAGAATTGTTTTTGTATGAAGATGATATCTTCTAGTCAATACTATGAACTCAGATATAATTACTAATTATAAAGAAGATAACTTATCAGTCACATTATTGGGGAATTGGAAAAACCCAGTGATTATCATATACTTTCAGCTTTTGTAAAATTGACAGCATAAATTATAACTTTGTTTATTTAGGAACCAATTTTTAATTTTTTTTTTTGTACATTAAACAAAATTATTAATTGAATGTCATGTAAAATGTTAAAAAGTGGCAGAACTTTCATTTAAATCTGACGTTTAGTGCAGTGGTGTAAAATGGAGTTATAATTATTGTAGTTATTTTGACAAGATTATCTACTATTTCATTATTCTTCTGTTGGGCCTGGGTCTCCTATCAGAATGAGAAAGTATAAATCTAGTCTGTCACACCGCTGGAGTGTTGAGTTTGGAGGAGGCTAATTTTGCTATTAAAAAACATTATTGTCCCATTGACATATTATAAATTGAAATGAATCATAGAGAAAAAAAACATTTTAGTGAAAATATTTATTTTTAATCAAACCAAAATAATACGAAATTAAAGATTTAGGTTAAAACATAAATACTCATTAACATAAAATGATTGTGGGTAGGTGAGAAAAAAGTAATGATAGAGATATAAATATGATACCCTAGATGAAGCTGAGGTTTTACAAATAAAGTAATTTAATCTTAAAGCACTTAAATTATTTAACTATGCTAAGTTAACACCCACTGATCAGGTTGCAAATATATTAGAAAAAGTATTATGTGCATTTTATAAATGAGAGTAAGACACTTGAAATTACATCTAAAACTGAATTCTTCTACTAATGGAACTTTATATTTGGTGCAGTTATGTTATGAAGAAGTTTTGTAGTTTACTCCTTGTTAGAGGACTCATTATCCGATTTGTGTTCTTCATCATTTGTTTCATCGGCAGTGCTGACATCGTTGACGTCAATACCTGTGTCATCATTGCCACTATGCTGCAGTTCCTCCTGAAAGTATGAGAACTATGTTAGTAAATAAATCTTTTACATTCACTTTTACAGTTACTTGCATCTTTTACTTTTACTGTTTATTGTACAAAATTAATCTTCTCAGGATTACAAACTTACCATGGAAGCTTTCATAACTATGGTTACAAGACAAATATGTGAGTAAATGTTGCAAATGTACATCAAAGAATGGGTAATAGAATTTTGCTATAAGTACAATAAAAATTGCTAAATCTGATCATGGCTTGAAATTTCTTGGATAAAGATAACTTAGCAAAAGAATCATTATTGCTGCTCTGCCAGCAACATCAATTTGGCTTTTCTTAGTCTATATATCCCATTAGTGCTTTGTACATTTTAATTAACTTCATATATCTTGTAACTGCATGGCATACACAATCATCATTGTTAGCCTGTTTCAGTCTACTTCTAGATATAGGGCTTCCCCCAAAGGGGTTTCATCCATAATCTCATAAGGACATAAGAGATAGATTTTGCAGAGTGCAGCTGCTCATGCGTCCTATACCCCTCAGTGTCCAGTTAGGTCATGCTTTACTACAATCAGTCATTTGTAACAAACCGAGTACAGTATTCACAATATATATTGGTTATATATACTCACTTTGATATATAATATAATCATGTGTACTCACTTTGATGACTTCAATAAAGCTATTAGCCTCTTCTAGCATTGTCTTGTACTTGGCATTCTCCTCTTTTAAAGTGTCAATCTCTTGTCGCAGTTTCATGTTTTCTTCCAAGGTTTCCTCTAGGGCTTTTCTGCAAAAATATAAAGGATTGTTATGACTTGAGTCATGATATATTTCACTTCATTTAACTCCCTAAAAGCAGGCACAAATTTCAACATAATTCATGTCCTATTATAAATTCTCATTTGTTGTAAGCTTTAAACTTCGACCACAGAACATAAATTACAAAACTATTTTACTTTTTAAACTCAAAACTAGAATTCCATTATTAAAGATGTGTGTAACTTGTTTATGATTTATCTAGTTTACATAAGTTATAAATAAAGCTAGTATTCCAAAACATATTCTGCCTCATTGTTTGCATGGTTACAAGTGCGACTGCCGATTGGGAGATCCTGGGTTCAAACCCGGGGCCAGGTACTATTGGATTTTTCAATTAACAAAGCAGTCAATGGATATGTTAGTTCTTAAAAAAGTTTTCTAAGATATGTGAAGTCTGCCAACTTGTACTTGACCAGTGTGCCAACTGTCTTTGATTCTCTTGTTGTGAGAGGAGACCCATGTCCAATATTGGAATAATACAAGTGTTGATGATAAATTATCTGACCAGACTAATGTCTGAAAATGAAATTTACTTACAATCAAATTCGTAGCTAGTGAACACACCAAGTAGTATGGTGGCCTGAGTGCCCTTTGTTAATTGTTGACATTTATATATCCACTATTATACATATGATACTTACTGACGCTTTTCACATAATATTTGCCAGTAGCTATCCGAAGCTCCTTTGGGATTGGTGAGATCCTCAGCGGTTACTTTGTTGGTAAAGTTTGCTTGAGTTTCTTTAGATTGCACTATCTTCTTCTTAACTTCCACTTCTCTAAAAAAATGAGAATTAGCAGATGAGTTTATAAAGAGGAAGTATTCATTACTTAGTTTAAAATAACAAATGGACACTAACACCGGTGAATCCACACTTATTTGATGCTTCAAACTCTTTGACGGTCTACCCACTAGGTTTTCGCGATCGGTAGCCGTATGTTGTAGAGTTTTTAACGACCTCCTTGTCTTCGGCATCTCCTGTAAAATATATGAAATACTTAGAATCTTTCTATCTGAATTATTTACATATAAAACTGTGAAATGTTGTTACAGAACCTGAAATTCTTGATCGCTCATTTTAGAGCACTATATGGATTAAAAGGTTATAAAAAATATATTGGAGAAATTTACCACAGCTATAAATAACTTCTACGTGAAATATATAATTTTATAAAAGTTATCTATAGCATTAATAAACATGGACAAATCACGTAAATAAAACTTCAACAACTGCCCGCCAAAATTAACGTCACAGATTCACATAGCATTGCGGTAATAGACGGTCTGTCAAAGTCAAACCCATTACGACTATTCTTATGAGATTTTATAGCCTTGAATACCATGATTTGAGCCAAAACGATTTTGTTCACAACAACAAAGATATTAGTTATTCAAAAAAAGTTTAAACTGTGTAATAATAAAACTTCAAATCATTTCAATTTCTTAAGAAACTGGAAGAATTCTTTTAAAAATCACATTATTTTAAAATAGAAAGAGCTTTCAATAATTAACAAATTTATTATGGAAAAATCATTTTAAAATATTTTTTAACTACTTAAATCGATAGCGAAGTTCGTAATATGAACATATATATATATAAAATTGATTCATCTTTTAATGTACGCAAATGTAGTAAAAGAGAGAGGGCAAGGTAAGTAATAGTGGCAGTAGTAAGTCTTGTAAGTACATAATATCTATATATTAATTTAAGGATCTCAGTGTTGTGAACCATGATAATAATTTTCGAACAACAGCGATATTTCATTTCATCGCAATGATAATGAAATAACACTCTCGAATTTCTGTCACTGCCATTACGTCAATCAAACAAAATGTCAGATTTACGTCAATTCATCGTTATTTGAGGACACTGTCATATTTTCAGTTTTGATAGCTAGTTCGTTAGTATTACAATTTCGTATTGTAGTGAGTGGTAAGTGGTGTTAAAATGAGGTAAAGTGAATGTGTGTTTACGGTACAGAACGCTTAATGTTATCTTATCTTTGCCCGTTAGTTGTTGGGAAATTTATTTAATAAAAATTTTATATATTGTGCAACTGTAGTTTTCATGAAGGTTGGATTTAAGTACAATCGCAATAGATGGATACTCTAAGGTAAGCTGATTCGATAATTAAATAAAGAAGTGAATTAAGCATATCGAAAAAGCACATTAATTATTGAATGATTTTTACAGGTTTTATTTTGTCACGTACAATGTGGCGACGAAGTCTCCAGGACAAGATCTCAATTCGCTCTTGGATTTTCCATCACAGTTTAATAAGAACAAGCCATTGCCAGATTTCTATGTTATCGGGTCAGTGATTTAATTTTCAATAATTGCCTAGTTAAATAAATTATAAGAGTAATATTGGGGTTGACTGAATAATAAATTTTATCATAAATATCTTCGTTAGTTATGTCATAAATATAAATCATAATAAAAATGTTACAATAAAGTATATTTTTATCTTTATATTACTATAAAAAAAAATGAAATATAAGACTCGAGTAATACTATAAAAAAGTTTGCATAAGGTATTAAATGAAAAGTTAAAGGATATGTTTAAAGTAATTATATATAATTATTAATAAGTATGCTTTGTTTTCAGTGATAATTATTGATTACATAATTTATAGCACTTAATTCGGAACAACTTTTCACAGCACTAATAGTGTTTTAAAATGTTAATCAATTTATCTATTTTTCTCACACTAAATTTGTCAGTGACAAAGTACAAAAAAGCTTAGTTACAATTTAAAAAAAAAGTTAAATTATGAGAAGTAGGTTGACCCCATATTAAATGGACTGGCAATATAGTCAGGGCCTTTGAACAAGTTGACTTATAAAACTGAGGAACATGAGTTGTGTACATAGTTTGAGAAGGTCAATGTCTGCAGGATGAAATGATGATCAGAAATGAAATGATCTGAGGTTTCCAAATGCTTGTATGTGAACTTGTGTTCGGTGTATCAATAATGCAAATAATAAAGTAAGAGAGATACAGTTTTGTATGAAATACTATATTTTTTATGATAAATGGCTAATAGAAAGAAATAATCTTACCAGTCAGTGACATTGTTCATATTGAATGCCAGTATTATTATTAAAAACCTATATGTCTTCTATAATTATTATGGACTCTAAATGATTTATCCATTAAATCAGAAAGCCACATTAGCAGCATGGTAGAGTACATAGTTTCCTGCTTAATTTATCTAGCAGTATTTAAAAACTTATAGTAATTTCAGCTTGCAAGAAGTGAAATCACAGCCACAAAACATGGTAATGGACCATCTCTTTACCGATGCATGGACATCTACATTCAACAAAATCCTCTGCCGTCAAGGGTACATAGTAGCAAAGAATATCAGGCTGCAAGGCATCATACTCCTTGTTTATACGCAAATGAAACATGTGACACACCTCAGGGATATTGAGGCGCAGTACACGAAAACTGGCTTAGGTGGATTGTGGGTAAGTTCAGGTTTTGTCCTTCATTTTATTAAAACCACCGAGTGCTGGTATAGGCTGTTTAGAGTATCATATTTTACACTAATGTGCTTATACAGTATAGCCTTCCGAACCAAACACATCAGGGCAAGCATTGATTTATTATTTTCTATTTAAAGTAGTAGAACTTGTACAATTAGACTATGAACAGAGTCTTAATTAAAATATTTACAAATTGATAGAATAATACAATAGAATAAAAACATGTTTTTGTGCTATGTAATTTATATGTATGTGCTAGAAATAAACTCTTTGAGGAAAATCACTTGTTATAGTTGTGCCGAGTGAAACAAACAGGCAACAGCACCCAATATTGGCAGTTGATTTAAATTTGAGGTCAATAATAATTTCTACACTAAAATTATACTACATTTTTCTATGTGAGACCCATTGTTTTATACTTTATAGATAACTTAACAAACACAGGCAACAGTGACTCTCTAGAGTAAGTTATGACCATTGCACATACACAAACTTCACAAATAGCAATATTATATTAAGTAAGGTTTAATGTTTTAAATTTACGCTCATACTATGTAATCTAGTCTCTGTTATATAACATCATAATCATGCAATGGAAGTTTCTGAAAGTCAGTTTGTACATTGAACATTTTCAACCTCAGAAACAGGGTCAGGATGGTTGGTAAACTTGTTTGTTTTTAATGTCTTTGCTATCAATTGGATGGACAACTTCATTCATTTTTATGGAAAGTAATTTACCTTGAATGACTTTCGTTTATATTTTATCAGTTGAATGTTTGATGATAAGTCATTTGAAGAATATTTTCTCCAAACAAACAGTTGCAGTTGTGATTGATCCCATTCATTTTCCATTATTTCTTAAGGTTTTGTTAATTATGAAAAAATTATATTAGTGAAATAGTTGTACTCTTTGGGATTACAAAATAAATCATAGAATGATTTGGATATACGTGCTCAATAACATCTTTCATAATGTTATTAATTGATCATGAGAATGAGAATTGAGAATGCAGTTAGTTCCCATCTTTTATCCTTGAGAATCCTTGAGGAACTATAAGGGTGGGCTAATAATAAAAAAAAACCTATTTTTATCCATACTTGATATCGGTGTGGTTGGCATACTTCATATTTCAGTGAAATGATATTGCCCTCCATTCGTCCATTTATTTGGTTACACTGATTGTAAGTCTATACACTGCTGTGTGGCTGTTAAATATAGTCAAGTAGTCAGGCTATTAATCAGAGATATATTCACTAAGATTGAGTAACAAGGTTTCAATTAACTAGTATTCTTCACAAAATTATGCATAGATTTAAAATATATATGCATGTAATGATCCTTATCAAGCCTTAATTGTATTTTAGGGTAACAAGGGAGCAGTGAGTGTGAGGTTTAACATCTATGGTTGCTCGGTCTGTCTCGTCAACTGCCACTTAACGGCTCACGAGCACCTGCTAGACCAGCGCATCAATGATTACAACACCATCATAAAACAACATTCCTACCATGTCGCCGAGACTGTTAACATTTTATACCATGAGTGAGTATTTTTGTACATTGTCTGTGATTGTTATTACATTTGATTTTATTTGGTTATATAAGATTTTACATTTTAATTAAATTAACTCTCGGCTCAACTTTTAACACAGGCTTCGGTATAGGCGATTGGTTTGTAGTTAGGGCTATCGCCCATCGCAACGAGTGTGTTAACGAGAGTATCCGACCCCGACTTGGTGCATAATTTAATGATTTATACATATATAACTCGCAGAAGTTAACCAGGCATTCTCTATGTTGACATTATAGCGAGGTACTGACGCGTCAAAGGCGAGAGCGGTAGGCATTATTAGACGGAGTCAGTTGAGGAAGAGGAACTTATTCTTTGCAAGTGCCAAGTTGATTTCTGCATGTTGTTAATGCTAATTAAATATTAAGAGTCAAAGTTTATATGTTTTTTGGATTGTTCTAATATCAATTTGCTGTTATAACGTATTCTTTTCTTTATTCGAAAGCATAATAGGCATTTTTATAGATCGCGATTTCAGAGTTAAGTTATATGTACATTATTGATGTCAATCTGAAGTCGTCACCAACTGGTTTCCAGCAATCTTTTAAAAATTCATTTTTAATGATTTGCTTATGTTGTTGTTAGAGCAGTTATAGTGTTTTGTATTATCGAAATATAGTAACATGTTACTAAACAATTTAATGACGTTTACATTTGTGTATAATTGTTTTAACATCCATAGAATAGTTACAGTGTAGTCGTGTATCATAAAAAAATATTTACGACGCGGGAAATTTTGACACTTTAATTTTTAATTATGCAAAAAATACCGAGAAAATAGTAACTGGTCGTTGAGAGAAATGTGATTATATGTAAATTGAAGTGTTACTTGTTTAATATGTGATTGGTGTGATTCTGATATTGTATTCGAAACTCGACGAATTGAAATAATATTACTAACAAAATTAGAAATATCTCAAAACCGCTGAATTAGTATCTGAATTTGTCTAAAACAGCACTATACCACTACATGACAATGTATATTGTATTTTAAAACCATAAGGTTGAGAATCGATTATCACCAGTACAGCATTACGAAATAGTATCACCTTTATAGGTAAAAATCATGATTCACTAGCTTTCAAGTGTGTTTTAACAGTATACTGATAAACAAATTATCAAATACATTTTCATTATCTTGTCTATACACATACGAATGGTTATCGATAATACACATTTTCTGCATAAATATGGATTGTTTGAAAATAACTTTATATTTTGTAGTTATAACAATGCTCAACGATGAAATTGTATCATCTTAGAATATTTTTTTTTTTGAAAGACATCATCAGCCTGTCTCAGTGAATTGCCGGGCATAAGCTTCCTCCAATGAGCGACTTGAAATGAAAATGTGCACATTTAGTGATTTATTGCCCATAATATTTTATTGTATAGGCATTATTACGCATAATAGGTACCTTAGGCCTCATAGCAATAATATGCCGCATTCGTCTACTTCACATATATTTTCATGCTTTATTCATATTAATCAACACTATACGAGGTCACAGTCGACAACGCTCAATGGTTTAATATAAGAACCCAAGGGCATAGAATTTATGAAGAATATAACGTTCCTAACCGAATAATAGAGCAATGCTAAACCATGGAATATTGTTAGAATAATGTCTATAACAGTGAGTTATAATTGAATTATATCACAAGAATTGAAAATAACGAGATAGTGGACGTGAGGAAGGGAGGGGGTGGGAGTGTTAGCGAGTCCACCTATAGTATCCGATCTTAGAAATAGAAGTGCTATATTTAAATCCTACTGACTTCATATTTGTATACGTTGAACAATCCCAAAATCATTCAGATTTTAAATACATCATCCACAGCTACGTGTTTTGGATTGGCGACCTGAACTTCCGCACTGACCATCCGACCGGCAACAGTCCTACCTCAGAGGAGATAGTCGCTGCATTGCTAAAGATAGAAAAGGACAAATACACGTCTCTGCTCAAACACGACCAGCTCGTCGCCGTGATGGAGACGGGCGAAGCGTTCTCGGAGTTCAAGGAGGCGGAGATACGGTTTCCGCCCACCTACAAGTTCTTGATTGGGACTGATGAGTACGATTTAAAGTGAGTATACGTTGTGTTTTTTTTTATTGAAGTAATGAAGGTCCGAGTACATATGTGCCAGTAACTTTGTTTTTCATTGACGTAAATGAGGTTAATTTATATTGGCTTGTATGATTTTTTGCTGAATGAAGTGAGTATGAAAAGAATATTTAAGTTTTTTTATTATGATATTGTGAGACATATCTGCTTTTTAATTTTTTGCTGTAATGTACATGGAGTCATTTGTTTTGTATTTTTATTATTTATCATCATCATCATTATAATCATTTTTAACGTTTATGCCTATGGTTGGTAGTGTCATGTAAACCACGGAGGTTCTAAGTTATAATACAGCTTTTGAGAACAAAATGTAGATGTATTAGGAGTATTTTTTCCCTGTGATCTTTTCTAATATGCAAATGATATGTAATTTTTCAAGCCAGACATTGCTCTCTGAATTTGAACCTTAGATCCTAGGCATGTAGGTTGAAAACTAAACGATAAACATTGCCAATGCGTCCATTAATCATACTTTAAGATAGTTGAAGTTTAAATTGAGGTGTTACTCAACTCGGGAAACATTATGAGTTTAAAAACAATTGCATCTTTATTTTTCATTATCAGACAGGTCATAGCATTGACATCATGTGAATAATTGGTTTTTATAGAGACCTTATGTACCAGTAAACAGTAATATGTTAGTTATGAATGATATTTTGTTTGAACAAATACTGTATGTAACTATTTGTATTGTATGTAACTATTACTGATTTTGTGTATACTCTAATACTGTCATTGTAATGACATCACCTCTTGTATCATTCCACTGTTGGTCATGGGTCTTCTCTCACAATGAGAAGGTGATCAGTGTGCCATGCTTTTCAAGTGTGTGTTGGCGGACTTCTGCACCTTAGAGAATGTTATTGAGTACTTTAAAGCAACCTGTCCTCACAAAGTTTCCCTTCTTAGGATTATTATCTAGATATATAAAGATATTTCTTTATCAGTAACTATTTTCATATTCAGTATTTTCTGATAAAAACATCACAGCTTCATTGTAATGGAAAACCAGTTTATTATGTAGAAAATGACTTATGTAGAATAAGCATATCAAGCGTATAAGTATAGAGATATTTAAGGCTCTGTGCCTTCTGCCTTCATTGCAAGAGAACTGACGTGACGACATAACAATAATATTATTTAACGTAACTTCATGCCAATACTCTTTGAAGGGGTGGGCAGAGGAGTGTAGTACACTCCCACGATTCATCAGTTACGTTTAAGTTTAATA
>DWFV01001614.1:0-10926 GCA_018246775.1 Parelbella machaon machaon | reverse complement strand
ATTATGCTCGTTCGGGAATTATTTAATTGTAATGTTTCGTTGACAATCTTGTAAGAGATATGTCACAGGGATTCAAAATAATCTGAATAAAACGAAACAAATAAGAGCATAGTTAAAATTCATATATGCAACAAACACGAGGAATGTGGAAATAATGAGGAAAATTCATTAGATGATTGTTATTATCGAACTGATATTTGTAGTATCTAGTATTTGCCTTACGTTATGAAATGTGTATTTTTAATGAGTAACTTTCTAAATACTATAAATCGTACTATTTATCACTTGTTCACAGAGATCATGGGTAAGAAGAAAAAATGCGAATAACGATATAAATCAGCGGTCTCCTAACTCTGTTGCTCCATACACTACTGACTGATAATTTTACGTTCCGCAGCGCTCTTGGGAGCCTCGCGATACATTTTCCTGAAGTTCCTAACGTATCGTTCACGGTTTGATATGGGTTAATCTTGATAGGCTTTTGTAGTGTGAACAGTAGAAAAAGAAATATTCTAACAAAGGTAGATACTTTAAAACTTTTGTAGGCTTAAGCGATTTCTGCTTATTCATCGTTTGAGTTGCGTGCAATTCGTTTTGGCCATAGCATAATATTTATTTGATGTTTTACTCAAGATTTCCCCCAGGTACCAAAAATTTAACACTTGAGTATGTACATCTAATCCTGATGGGAATTTGCAGTTTGAATGAAACATCTGTGATGTCACAACGTAGTGTTTAATAGGCTAGCTACATAATAACGCAGTAGATACAGCTATTTGTGATAGTTACTCGTGTAATATAAATTGTTGCTAATAGTTTTCTTAAGAGTTCCCCCGGGTACCAAAAATTGACCTCTGAGTTTATGTATTCTCGCGGATCATTGGGAATTTGCGGTTTAAATGAAATAAATGTGATGTCACAACGTGTTGTTTAATAAGCTAGATGAGCGATATATTGACACAGTTGATGAAGCGGAACCTTCTAATGAGCTACATCAACACGCGCCAATTTGCGTTGATTAAAACAAAAATGGACGACCACGAGCAACAATTAGCGGGCGCGCAGGTGTCTCGTTACACACGTTGTTCGAAATATGAAATTATTTTTTAATCTACGTACTTTTTGCTTTTTGTGGTCTGCACAAAATTTTACACTATTCAGAACGCAATGCGCTTATTAGGGTAGTCCTATATCTGGCAGTGCATTAAGACAGGCTAATGATGATGAGAATGGAGATGGTGATGTACAACTCTCGTATTTAATGGAGATCTAATATTAAGATTCGATTTAGGGTATTATATACATATGTAAGACGGTGATGAAACGAATACTAAATGCCAATTAGCCAATTTCATGTGGTGATTGTATAGTTGAGTTAATATTTCTACAGATCAAAGCTTTCTCAGTGCAAATCAAAAATATATATTTTTTAAGATTATCCCATTCATAAAAAAGTTATATGATAATATTATCGTATGAAAAATTTTGTAACGTTTAGTTCTCTTTTAATACTAGAAGCTCTAAATTGTGGGAAATCTTCATTCTCCAAATACCGTTCTATCCAAGTAGTAAAATTTATTACACAGTAGATAATTGTAGTACTTCCTTAATATTTTTTTTCGTTGTCCTTACGTAGATTTCCCGCGTTTTGATAATCATCACGCTGATTCACTTGTAAACCTCTAATTCCGTCAAGTGTTTTTGTAACGGTCGCCGCGTGGTCGACCGTGCCGTGAACCGCCGCTTGTTCCGTTGTACCCTAAATCATTACAGTTAGTCTTTCTGCGTCACCAGTAAACATTGTCTACATTCGTCATACTCTACTAGATTTAGAATTATGTTACTTTGCCCTTGAGTTATCTTACCATTTTCCTACCTAAACTTTCAAGCTATCGACTTCTTCTTGGATAAAATATTGCATTTGGGACAGCGACATTGATTAATGCTCTCCTACTTTAGTTCCACGTTACTTCTGATAGCATATTTAAAATAAGAATCATTTGGAATGCGCCTATTATTTAATTTCCCAAGAAAAATTTGGTTAAATCATTACAGTATATCAAACAAATGTGATTGTTTAGATTTAGTTACGTGATACAAGCCAACCTCAATTTTCTCGGTCGTCAACCTTTTAATTACTCGACACGTACGTGACAGGAGGTCCTTTAATTCCGTCCACTTCCTGCATGTTGGAAGACTTAACAAACTTTGCCCGACGGAGATCGATTTCCTCACTCGACGTAATTATATTAATGAGCTGAATATTTTCTTTGTCCGCCGCCACTCTATTGTCGTCAACGATCGATCTGTATTCCGCTCTCGACGCGGTGCCGCAGCCGCTCATTAAACATGCGTTGTTTGCGTTCGCCGGCCACCATCATTGTTGGACGCGTTATTGTATCTCGCTGTGCCCCCAAGTATATATTCTACGTAGTTCAATATTCCAACATTTCATGGTTATGTAGACGAGTAACTACTTGTTTCTCTTCATCACGTTCAAATAATTTAACTACGTCTACTTTGTTCCTATTCCGTTTACTTACACTTTTAAATCAAAATTAAAACAAATCAATAAACAAGTTTTGACATATTTGTATTATTATTATATTACGTATATAACTTTTAATCATAAGAACGTATTCAATTAAATGTTTTTATTATATTAATTGTATAACTTTATGAACGACTGATCATATATCATGGTTCTAACTCTAATTTCTTGTACAAAATACTTTGTATGAAGTGTCTTCGTGTAAATAATAAAAAAATATTTTTTCGGTTTTGATATGTGTAAGTGTGCGATAAAACCTCCGAAGTCACAATGTGCACAGGGATGTTATCCATGAGAGGAGTTTATAAAAAGGTGCCATCAAACAAGCAATGTTTTGGTTTCATTAATAAGGTTTCTTTGAAGGTCTACATGACGTCTTTGTTCCCCCTCTCTATATATTTTCTTCGCGATCTAATAAAAAGCTTCACCTTTTTTGCGAGGAGGTGAGGTCCTTTCTTTGTTATGTCACATGAGGATTTTTTCTACTCAATTAACAATGCTACGGATTCTAGCAATGAAAACAATTTCTTTTATCTTTTTTTTTTCATTTTTGTCATCAGCACATACGAGTATTGTTACTTTGATTGTTTTTCTGTTAAAGAAATATCCAAAAGCTTTCAAATATAATTTCTTTATGAGTCTGCGCAAAATGTAGCATGTAGCATAATGTAAAATTAATGTAAAAGCCTAGAAGATTTATAAAGATAAGGATGTGTAGCTCTCTGCCTATCTCATAAGGGACCTGGCGTGAGAATATAGTAATAATACTAAAGAAAAATTTGCATGCAATTATCTTAAATAACCATCTAATGACATAATTTCTGACCTTTAAGTTGCCGTAATAACTATAGGAGTAGAGGTCAGAGTCGTGACTTTTCTATATAAATAAATAGCGCCATGCAACGAGAGCAAAGCAAATATAACTACGTACCTGCTAATACAATAACGAAATGTACGTCTATTTTTCTTTTGATATTCTAGAAACCTCGATATAACATTGTTATACAATGAATAATACGATTATTATTCTGCTGTCTTGTCTAGCTACTATTAACATAAGCTTCGTGAGGAATCAATTCTTTTATAAATTTATCATTGTGTTACATTGCAACTGGTTTGTCATTACTGTCGGTCCCTACACCGCATGGATTTACGATCTGTTTCTTCTTCATCGTTTAAACCCATGTTATCATCGGCCCATATTGTTTTTGGTTTGTGTTTTTATGTATTGACTGTTCTTTACATTTGCGCAACACGCACTTCGTCAATGTTCAGAGTTTCATTCGTCAATAGTTGCAGGCATCATTGGTATTGATACCTAGCTATCGTTAAATACGGGATTAACAAATCGCTATTATTATATCATCATGCTTTTTCTCTTACTGGGCAGGCAGAGAGCATTGAGTGCTAAATTTTTCTATCTTTGTAGTTCTGAAGTGCTTCTTCCGCATTCATCATTATCGTCATATATACACGTCAGTTTTCACGATCTGTCAGTGTTTGTCAGAATGTATCCATCAACTTTCGCGTTTACTATCTGTTTTATTATTGTTTCGTCGTACAAATCCGAACTATTAGATTGACAGCAGAATAAATTTTCACCGTAAATGTTTTATGTTACTATGTAAATAAATACAATATTTAAACACGCGATAACCATGAATCTGTTCCCTCGGCCGCACGACACATGTACGGCCGATTGTGCGTGCTCTATCGCCGCAAACACCGAACTCCATGAAACCGTATAATGTTTCAGCGACGACATGTTTTCCATTAGAATATTTCTCTTACTATGTATGTTGTCGGCTCGCTTTATTACATACAACCCTATCTTTGTAGACAATGGCTGCATTGTTTCACTGATTCCATGCATGCGCATGTAGACGGCCTCGCTTCTAAATGAAATCTTTTATCAAGAAATTTCATTGGCTTGCATAATTCTCCAGCCGCCCATTCGGTGGAAGAAATTTGTTATACATACACCTACGTATAGTTTCAGAGACAAATGTTTACATTTCGTCATGACATTACGAGTGCAACTGACCGATTTGCTTTTGGTTATGTTCGTATGTATAAACAGATGTCCGAAATAAAAAAAAATCTCCGTCTACTCATCAAACGGAGCGCAGACATAGCTGGAGATCAAAAGCTTTCGTCGTATTAGGTCAGACCTCGAATTACATTCGTCTTAACAATTAAGAACTGTTGATAATAATGCCAGTCTTACAATGCATTTGTTCTTCACTTTATTAATTCCTTTGTTATTAGCATGAATTAAAAATGGAAAATTACGTCTTGATCAAATGCTCTATTTTGTTATCAATTCTGATCACTCATATAATATAAAAAATATGTATACAATTCACGCAATAATTATCTGCTCATGTTTTGTCCGTAGGTCTTTTGTCTAAAACGTGAATCATAACTTTTTTTTTTTTCTAAATTATGAAACGGAAAATTCATAATTATTGGTGAAGGTTAAATGAAATATGCGATAGAAGTATGACGTAGTGTTGTAATCTAGAAATGTTTAAGAATGTTTAGGTTACCGCTCAAGAAAAGCGACTGGCGAACAATTATGTAACATTTATTTATTGAAATAGAAACTAGGCTTTATTGTCAAGCGAAACAATATACCGATCGACGAGGAACACAGCTCATGTGATGGCGTTGAATCACATTCGAAATTATTTTTATTAACATATCGTATGTGCGTCGGAGGCAGGATGTGAGCCCGACCTAACAATGTGGTTTGCCTCAGTAGACGTACCGCGAGAAGAAACCTTTTTAACGTCCGTTGCGTACAACGCACGAATCGCTATCCTTGGCTTAGATTCTCGGAGGCTGAACGTAACTTATCAACTTTCTAATCATTATCACACACGATAGCGGCGAAACGGACTTTCAAGTTCACGCAGAGGTCGCGCCACCCAGTGACATACGCGAACGACTGCACGGCCCGCGCGCTCTTAATGAGGATGCTAGGTTCGTTGTCACTGAAATGTTCCGTTTGTTGATATTTACAATAGTGCGTCGTTGCTCTGAACGAGTGTCAATTAATAAACCCAATTGAGACGCGACCTTGGTGCCGTATCTCGGACGCCTCACTGATTGTTTTTCTAGCTATTTTGAGCGAGCACATGTGACAGGGGCGAAGACGTCGGGCCAGCGCGTCATCGAGCGACAGTCTGGTCTCGCTCGATGTAAATAAACTAGTTTGTGCAAGTAATTCTATTCACGACCAGTGTTCGCTCGACGGCCAACTGACCGCGGCTTGGACGTTGCGAACTACCATGTTTTTATTGAGTTCACTAGCGAATATAGATACAATCTATTGCGTACATTTAGCTTTACATATCTTATCGCATCTTTATCCACATCTGGCTCTCAGTGGAGATATACTGGATGTATACAATAAATATTATTTATATTTGGTGAGCGCTTATTACCAGCTGTTCGCGGTATACGGCAGCATATCTGATACAGCTATATGTCAAGGTTGTCGAGAGGCAGCAGTGTAGGCGAAGTGAAAACTGTCCTATAAAGTACTCAACCCGCAGGTACTGCGTGGAGACTATGGACAAAAACTGCTACGGAAGGCTCATGTCCAGCAGCGGCCTAAAACAGACTGATGATTGATTTGACTGATCGATCGCATACTTCAGTTTTAAGAAGTAAATATCTAACATGTAGATGTAGTCCCCATGCTAGCAGCACGCGCCGCGACAGTAGATAGTACCATCGGTTAATAATGAAACCGACTGCGGCGAGTCGGGCTTGGCTATTTATGTAGACGGTGGCACTCGTAACTTTCCCCTCGGCCGGCCGATGACGACGGTGCACTTACGAAAGCTGCACCCGCTTGCCTACAACTCGTACACCGACACTGACACTTCTCGCCGCGATTCATCGACCAGTCAACACATCTAGTCATCCCGCTTTAATGACAGGAAAGTTGCTGAACATTTTCTATTCTCGTTATGGCTAGATACAAATGGAGCTTGTCAAGGTGCTATTTTTAGACTTTTTTTTATACTTATGGAAATGTAAACATGTAACAGATTCTTGTCACTTCGGGTCCACAACTTGTTTGACACGTGACTATATACACACTCGTCATTCTAGTAAAGCCGTCTGCGGTCAGTGTGAATATTTTTATGTTTAGAGATAACTTTGAGAAATCACAGGAAGAATTGCTCAATTTGTAAATAATCATTTCATTAGTTTGTGTTTTTACAATTCTAGCTAATCATCGTTCTTAATTGCCGATGTAATTCCGCATATTTAGTTACTGGCTTCATACGGAAAACCAAATGTGTCATTTGTGGCAATGAATTAGATTAATAATGACCATTAGGCAAATACCGGTCTCCGGAAGGTTAATGTCAAGACTCCATGCAATAAAATGTCTAGGACTTATATCCGAGAATTTATTGCGTCGAGTATGAAGTCATATAAAACTGAAAAGAAACTTCGAGGCGAATTTGTTGATCCGTTATTCTCAAGGATTTTAATTCAAGTTGAAGCAAACACTTGCTCTGTACTGTATGAAGAGAGTCCACACGCTGACGGCCAAACGAGAATATGAAAATGTTGACTTTTTTCTTTGAAACAATTTCTTTTTGTTTAGCAATTAACTTTGTCAAAAACACGTATGTTTTGTTCTATAAAATGTCGTTATATTCCGTATATGTCATGGATACTAGGTACCTATCATATATTTTATCATATTGATGCGTAACACAATCAACTGTGTTTCTATACTAATACGCAGTGTTAACAAGTTTAGCGGCAAGGCTGGTATTGCCATGCTATGGGCTAAGTTCGGTCACATAAATGTTTGGAATCGATCAAAAACTAAATATATTTTAGTGGCTGATACTTACTGCGTGAGACAAATTGAACCAACATGGAGCTCATAACGGAAATTCTTCGTAAGTGAAGTGCTAGTGACTGAGTGACGTGTTGTAGTTACGATGAGTGGCAGTGAGCCGACGTTGACCGAGTCGCCCGTGCCGCTGGCGTTGGCTCGCCTGCAGGTCCGGCCCGGGCGGCTACCGCGCGGCATGCGTACCCACCGCCCCAGCCTGCAGCTCGCCAGCCTGGAGGAAGCGGTCGACGAGACGCCTCGACGCTACAGCGAAGAAAATTACCCACCCGATACCGACGACGACGAGGCTTTCACAGATTCGGTTTTCGTGCCTCGAGCGTCGCCATCCGCCTCCAACGGACGTAGGGCTTCAGATGCCACGTTCGCCGAGAGATGTAGAAAGCTGACCGAGTTCGACGGTCCGCCGCTGGACGCGCCGCGTCGAGCCTCCCTGGCCGTGCCCGTCATGTCGGACGGCTTCGGACCCAGTGACAAAGGTCGCCGGCGCTCGTGGGCGGCGCGCCTCCAGCTCGAACGCAAGAAACGGCGGAAGTCCGGCGGCAACGACACCGACGAAGAAGGCGATATGCCCACGTACATCCGCCAGAAGCGACCTTCTTGGTGGAATGTGTTCGTTCCCGATAACATGCTGAAACACAGGTATTTCGGGAGTTCATTGTAATATTGTTCTGTGAATTACTGAGTTGTTGTTAATAATTAGCTTTAAATGTTACTTACACATTTACTACACAACTTTACTGTTCTCGTGGTTTTCAGCAGAGACTTACACAATCTCATGAATTATGAATTAGTCGAGTTACTTTAGTCATGGCAATGTCTTATCCGTAGTAGATGTGTGTATGGGATTAGAATGGAAATGTATGAATGCAGCACCATGACACTCGACCTCCTTGACCTAGCGCTGCAGGTCTGATTGTAAACGCTCGTATCAGAGGCGCGCGGCTTTCAGGGTTACTTGAATTTCTTGTTGCACGTAAATCACAGTGTACTGATACGATTGTTACAACTAGGATTTGTCTCAAAGCTTCATAATTACTTAGTACCAATCAGATTCCTTTGTCTTCTTCTTTGCTGTCTTTTTATTGCTGTTTTCTGGCAACCTTACAAACCACTTCTTAAACAATTGCAATATAACTCCCCTCGTTAAAGAACGTTACACTATTTATTTATAGCTTGTTCATATTTTTATAACAAAGTCCCGCGGCCGAGATGTTCAGTTTACATTATACTCAAAAGTTTTATCTTCTATCATCATATTTGCTAACCCGCTTTCGTCAGCGACATACATTTTTTCACCCAGTAACTAGTTTGGTGTTTACCTAGATATGGAAGCATCTGTAAAGTGTCAGTGAGATCTCAATTAAGAACACAGCTCGTTCGAGATAACGAGAAGTTATTAGTTTGTTAGGAATGGGACCTATTTTAAAATAACGTTTTTTGAAACAATGAGTGCGCGAGTCGTATCGGTTAGTATCGACTCCTGAAAATTTCGTTTTAAAATTCTATTTAGCAAAACTACGAGGAAAAATATCAGTATTGCCATTCTATGTTATTCATGTTTCGTTAAAGAAAAAATTATAATCCGTTTCGAAGACTTTAGTACAAGTTGGCGGTTTTTAGGCCTGATATTCACTACACTTTATCTACGTTATTTATAATGTTTTTCCCCGAGTCCCCATATAAAAAATATGTCCCGAAAATTTCCGTCGAACTCTTTGTGTGCGTAAAGGAAATTTTGTCTCGTTATTTTTGTTTACTTACGCGACAAATTTATGATTTTAGTTATCGTGGCGAGCGACAAACAGTATGTGGGTTTTGCGTCTTCGGTGCCGGGACGATGTACGTTATCTAAATTAAGATTTATACAAACAATACTTTGATAAAGAAATAATTTAATTTCACTTTTATAGCATATTATAGGTGAGTATCATAAATCACTTGTCGAGAAATTGTAATCACATGACGTTGAGATAACAAAGAATTTTATATGTAGGTACAGTGCAAATTTTGTTGCAATGTATGAAAATATTAAACTTAGTTCATTCGTAGCTTGAATCATTATTAACCCTTTTGTCGTTCCAATTTTGAACACGGATGTCCACGGGAACGGATTATAAGCAATTATAAAGTTTAAGACCATATTCTGCCACGCTGGCCCACTGCTGGGTAACTGACTGAATTAGAAAACATTAAGAACTCTAATATGAACTCTATATAAGATGTGCAAGTTTCCGCCCCGTGTTTGCCTCCACCGCCACACAAAAATTAGTTATTTTATTTTCTTTTTATATGGTAATATTTGTTTAGTTATATTAATTATAATAAATATCAATTTGTGAGTTGGAAAGCAATGCAGAAGCTCATAGCCGTTTACAATATACCAAACATTCTACATCAATACAGTCACAATGACTGGACTAGTCTTTTAAAGAAATGTAAATTTCGCACATGGCCCCGTCCATTTATATATTACGACGAATACGATTTCGTTTTTGAAAAATGATTTAGCTTTGACCATTTTACAACGCATTCGGTTCACTTTGTAGTTTCCGAACGTTAAATATTTTTAAAAGTTCCATTGAATCATGATTACATTTACGACAAAAAAGGTGATGAAATACCAAGATGGGTTCATCTTGTACAGACGGAAAGCGTTACATATCAAGGTAGTCGTAAGTATAGCCGATCGCGGGTCCAATGTCCACGTGGTGTGTAATGTTTAATGCAATACAAGAATTTGCAATCTCATTCTACCTGTTCGCGAATGTATAATTAGCAGAATTTAACTAGGTTCCTCGCTATGATGACGTAACAGCGAGGTTAATTGTACCATATTTTTAGATTTATATTAGCATAAAAACATCTTACACACGCTAACAACGATAACTATATTACTGCCGCTACTGTAGGTGTTGCTAGACTCAATTCGATTATAACAAGGGAAGCGTATCCCCCGCAAGTGCCAGATTGATTTCTGCATGTTATAGTTACACAAATAGCGATGATAGCTTAGATGGTTTATTAATGTTTTGTCTCATTAGTTTTTATGTAAATGGTTGTCTTGTATTATCGTATTTTCAGCCCAAATACAAATATCTCCCATATCAGTCTTACCTATACCTCTCTTTACACACTCACGGCGATTTCGGAGATTTCTGATTCCCTTATCAGTTCATACCTGACCTGTATGGTCAAGATACACGCCTAATGCCTTCATCAGTAAGCGTCTTCATTCGACTTACTAACAATTTTCAGCGCTCAGTTTCCATTTTTACATAATGTCATTTAAATTCATAGCATATGATGTTTGTGATTTCAAAAGATTATTTTGATTTTGGCGTTTGTATGCTACGAGATGGCAGACCAGTATTTCTATTTTTCCAAGCAAGACGCAATGTAAGCAGTCTTGATTCCCATTGAAAGCATTTTATACAGTACCTAACATTTCGCGAAGTTGGTTGCAGCTCTCCGTTCCCATTTCGTT
>DWFV01001613.1:0-10926 GCA_018246775.1 Parelbella machaon machaon | reverse complement strand
ATGCAATTGAATTTTTCACGCCTGTAATCCCCGAAGAGGTAGGCAGAGGAGTGTAGTACACTCCCACGTTTCACCAGTTACGGAATACAAACATATACAATATTCTTGTATATATGTTTGTATTCAATGTAATGTTAAAAAATATCTACCTAAGTAAATTTCCATTTTATAGCAGAAGTCCAATACAGTTCCCAGAGCGGCGTTCGTAGCGAGAGCATGTGAAATTAGAGATAATAAAGGAATGAAATGCAAGTTTTTTTTTCAATGCTTAGTTTAGTTTTATAATTGTTATATTCAAATGTATTGTTGTCTTCAAGTACTTTTAAGTCATTGTAGATATCACTATTAGTCATTATTATGTTATGTTTTATTGGCCTTAAATTTCATCAAGTGTTCATAACAGTGCTTCGAGTTGCGGCAAAAATTGCCACGGATTATACTTATCGTATTATCACCATAATTTTCTTTAATTAACTGTTAACGTCAATCTATTTTAGTTTGATCCGTTGTTTAACATCCTGATTAAATACAAAATGATCAAAAAATGGTAAAACAAATTCATTAAAATTGATTAACACGTATATTATAAAATCTTAAATGAACTCATTTAAGTTTTTATGATATTTTTTTAATAACAGCATTAACAGCGCCATCTACCTTTACAGTGGGGCATACTTCATCTGCCACGAGGTTATTGGGTAAATTGCGCGCGCGCATTTGCCGCAGCAAAACTCTCTTCGTACATCCGGAAGAGGGCGCTGATCAAATGACTAATATTGTAAGTGAAATCATTATCAACATCAGCCTAATTCAACTGTTGTTCTATTGCGTTTTTGCCCATATCCCAACGCTGGGCATGCGGGTTGAGGATCGCAAAACAGATTTTTGCACCGCCTACGCTCCTTCCCGTAGGCGGCCAGGGAATTTGCTGTACCAAGGCGAGACGCGCCTTAACGTGATCTGCTTCTATTATGTATTATTACTATATATTAAAAATGTCATAAAGTATGAAATGTTTGTTATTGTTACAGCGTCATGCTAGTCCCCTTATGGGGAGACGTTCTAAACTTTTGTAATTATAGAATAATAAAATGAGGGAACCACGCAGGATCTGAATAATCTCTTTTTTGACATCATTCACTCAATTTTGTAATAAATTAAAACTTAGGGATGTTTCTGGAAAATCTTATAACTGGTTCCACTTCTGCATTTTGCGGGAAGTAGCGGAACGACAGATGAGCACGGCCAATGTGTGGCATCTGCGTTAAGTGTTCGATAGGAACAATCGCTTGTGTGACGTCAAATTAACCTAAAAACGTATTCGTGTATCTTGTCCAGAACCTAAGTGCACCAAGTGAGTGCTCCTCAAAAGCGTTGAAGGTCTCGTCGCCAACTAGCCATCACGTTTCGGATCTGAGAGACATTAAACATGAAACCTTTGCATGTCATCTGTGTTCCTTTGACGCTGATAGGTTTGTGATTTCTTACTTTCATATTTATACTATAAATATAACGAAATTAAAGCCTAGAGTTATAAATTATATTATCGTAATTTGTGCATAGTGTGTAGCCTGTTTAGTATTATCATTCCTGGCTAACAGCAAGACATGAAACGCACAAAGGTACGAAAATTGTGATAAGCATATTCTTTGATGTGTTGAACGTAATAAGTTATGGTAAAAAAATATATGAATGACCATATAATTAAGACTTGAAAATCTACGTTCCAATGAATATTTCTAAGCTTTAAGGATAAGTCAAGTTGTAATTGTTGTAATTGTTAAGTTGTAGTTGTTGTAATTGTTGTCTACAGTGAATATGATTATAATAGTGTTATATGTACTCCACAGAATAACAGTATTAGATCGCCATTTGCTTAAGGATCATAAGATCAGTTTAGAAAATTTACTCAGACTCGTCATGGCCAAAACCAAGGATGGATTAGCTGAAGACAATACGATATCAAGTATTTACGGAATCAGACAACCGTATTATAAGCCTCCAGACGACATGATAGAAGATGGAGAGTTCATAATAGAGACTGTGACACCGAAAATTAAAATACTCAAACATGCAGCGGTCAACACGGATTTGAAAGGCTCAGATATCCAAGACATGGAGAACAAATATCAAGTCATAGACGAAGAGTTTGGGAAACTAACAGATGTAAATTCGGATAACGACAAGAGGGATCTTTTGGCTAAAATTGAAACGCTCAACGAGTGCATGTACAAGTTCGTGGACTCGTCTAACGTGTTAAAGAAGGTTTTGAACAAGGAGTTCGAACAGAAGACCAGCGCGAGAAGCGAAAAACCAAACAACAAATCAATTTTTGATTTAGGATTGGGAGAGTAAGTTGCTAAATTAAAATGCATCGTGCATCAAATCTTTAAAAATACAATATAGTGAAATATGATAGTGATTTTGAGAGGAGTTAATGTGCCATGAATTTTTATGAGCCGTCTTTTGTGTAACTTTAAAATAATGTGAGCTTTAACAGATTTTATCGAACAGTCAAGAATTACGAGAGTGGTATGGTAATTGACATTGTAGATGACACGTCAATCTGGATCGATGAATGATAAAGTGAGAGAATATCATTTATTCCTTAGCAGATAGCAAGCACTAAGTCTAATTGTAATCTCCCGGAGTTTTCACGCGTAAAGAAACTAGTACGAGAAGTCACGTTTTCATAGTATTCTTTCGTGCCTTATCATCGACATAGCCACTGCTAGGCTCGTTTACTTTAGTTACTTTCATAGTATAATGTCATATGGTATTTTACTGTAGGGTAATGCTGCAAGTATCGACGCCACTTTTATTCTACAAAAAAGCAATAAGAGCTATTTACGATCTTCGATGTCGTGACTCCCTACGAGAATTTTTTAAAGCAATTACAATTTTGACTGTGCCTAGTCAGTATATTTATGAAAATATTATGTATACAAGAAAAAACTATTTAACTTTGATAAAGAATAACAGTAGAGGGAATTATAATACTAGAAATAAGGATAAATTGGCCATAGCGCGTTTTCGCTTAAGTAAGGTGTCTCATTCTTTTATGGGGAACTGTATTCGCTTCTACAATAAAACACCAAAAGACATTATTAATCTTTCACATAACAAGTTTAAATCCATTATAAAAACTAATCTTTGTAAAAAGCCTCCTCCTGTCACTGATAAAACGCAAAAAGACTTTTCCTATCAATAATCACTGTCGAATAAGAAATTGATAATCGAATGACTACTAGCAAATTATATATAACTGATTGAAAGTATAATTAAAAATGATTGACCAATAATGATTATGCTCCACAGTCAAGAGTCACTAAGACATTGGGAGAGGCCTCATAGCGACAAAATAGAAAGAAGTAGATCCAAGTATGGTGAAAGCAGGTGATGTTCGATAGTTATAACTTGTTTAGTAATATCTTCCACTTTCTCACCCCGATCGGTCAATAAATCAAAATTGACTCCGAAAATCAAAAAGCATTGAGATTCTTCTGGTCTTGCATGTGTACAAGAAAACTATGTAATAAATCCTAGCATCGACATGGATTTGTGAAAGATGTGCCATTTAGGGATTAAAGTAAAACGTTATATTTGAATCACTAGCACCATTTTAAAATACATCTGTTGTTTGTGTCCAAAATATTTTCACTGTTGTTAAGTTCTTTTCCGTGGACAATTTATTACATGAGGTAATATTTTTTTCATTCCAGAAGTGGCAGCGAAAAGTTGAAAATGCCTTCAGAATCTTTTTATTTTTGATAATTTCATAACACGTTTTGTAATAAAGTAACTTATTATCCACTGTTAATGAATTTTATTTATGAAATTTTATAATAATATGTACAAGTATATGGAGTGAGTTTTGTTACTGAGGCTGTTAAGAATTAGCAAATGAAATATTTGTCTTAGGGTGTATAAGCCTGCTTTTGAGATAGTACTGCAAATGTAAGATAATAAAAACAGCAATCAGTATAAAATATTTTAAAAGTTCTACAAAATAACATTAAAAGTTGTAAATAAAAGAGACACTTCATTATTTTCCACGGTCAACTTTTATGTTCTGAGTCATTTTTGGCCATACGACATCTTTTACAAGTAATTTCTTTAGTCTGATGTCTATTTTCCTTGTAATGGCAACACAGCATGTAAACGCAATCGTCACACTTTTTACAACTGTTAAAGCAGTTGTGCTTCACGAAGGAATCACCACTTGACATGTAATAATTATTTCCATATCCGCATTTATTACATTGGTCGGGATTTGAATTATTATTTGTATCATCCACTTCTTTGTCGAACTTTCCTGTCTTAACAACTGGCAGCACCCTTGGCCCATTTCTAACCATTGGTCTGTTATCTTTCTCTTCTACTCTTTTCAAAGCACCAAACAGTCTATTAGCTTCTTCTATAGCATCTTTGGATTTGGTCTTCTCCTTCAAAGAATTTTTAAGTTCTTCTAATTTCATTTGTGGGATTGATGAGGATTTTTGTTTCGTTAAATCTAAAGATTTACGCGGTATGAAAAGGTTATCTGGTTGACTGGAGCTGATAATTGTAAATTTATTTTCGTGTGCACATTTACCATCTATGGAACAATAAAACATCTTGCTCCTCGTCAATACAGGTTTTTCATTCGCTACAACTGTTCCTTCAGTCACTGTTCCTATATCTTTGAAAATGAGAGTTTTTTGGGCAAGTATATCATTCCGGTTATTGACATGCTTGTTGCTTTGAAACACATTGAGGACCTCATTGAGTAAAGATAAGCCCATAGTTACATCGGGCTGCGATGTTTGCACATCTCTTGTCATTTTCTTTCCACCTATGACGTTAATTTTAGATTTTTTTGTGTTGTTCGTCAAAGTGCTGTTTCCATCTATCAAAGTACAGCAGCTATGTTCACAAATAGGACATGATCTTGACTTCTTTTCTTTTAATTCATACTCTTTACTATCATTTACACGTTTCTGATTCAAACAAACGGAACATATGAAATTGTTCTGGTGTTTATCACGTTTGTTGCTACGAGACGTCGCATTCATGTTACTATCAAGGTGTTGGTGGTTACTTTTATTTCCAGTTCTATAAGTAATGATATCAATACAAAGCTTGTTGTAGAATTTATAGTTGGATATCATGTAAATTTTAATACTGTGATGAAAATATAACACCTACAACCTGAAGACTATTATCAATAAAAATAGAACACAAATATTTTGTAACTTTTGTAAGATAAACACAATACAATACAAAATAAGGTAGTTACTAATAAAATAGAGGTTTTTCCAAATAATTATATAATAATAGCAAACAAGTTAAACAAAAAGTACTGTCAAAATCAGTGTCACTGACAAAGACAACTTTTTTGTCCGTAGACGATCTAAAATATAATGCATTGAAAAACTTCCGAAGTAATGGTTTAATTGAAACTGTCACAGAAGAATCACAAAATTCTGGCACCTTATTTTGACATCTCTAAAAAAATCAGCAGGCAATGTCAAACATTAAACTGCAAAAAATTGTAAATAACTATGATAAAATTTAAGTGTGTTTATCTTTTCAAGTCGGTGATATAAATATCGGCAGCGGTCATAATTTTTCAATACAAGAGATTAAATACGCAAATTAATAATTTGCTCAAAATAAATAGCTGAAGGAAAACTTAATTCAAGTGGGTTGCAAAGAGAGACGAGTTTCTGTAGTAACTTTTGTCACTTGGGTAAGTGAGCGATAATCGAAATATAAAATAAATCTACCAAAATAAAATCGTAAGGAAATACACAACACCTTTTGTCATTTGTATCATTTTGAAATAACCGATAAAACAAAATTAAATAGTTGCTTATAACAGAAAAGATGCCAACAGAAATACAAATTTAACTAAATGATGATATACAAGAAGAAATGCAAGCAGCCAGATTACTGAATTTACAAACGCGAGATTATAGGGGACGTTTTAACGGTGTATACGATTTGTACTCGAGTAGAACTGTGAAAATTCAAAGAGACTATATAGGGCCCGGAAGGCGTGATACTAGAAACAATAGCTGCCAATGCAATATTACAAGAAATTACAAGTGTACGTGTAGAAAACTGGCGCCGTCTGAACCGAAGTATTTCTCTTTCCCCAAACAAGTGTATCGATACTCTGATTGGCGTTTTGCTGACATCGGGGTAGGTAGCATCAAAGCGTTACCACGAAAGCGAATTAGAAAGATTTATCTTCCACTAACTACTGATCGAGCTGTAGGAAGTGCGGATTTATCATCTTACATTAGACGTAAGTTTTCCTAGTATTGTTTAAATTTTCTTCGATGGATATTATTTTAGTGCATCTTACTTCAGCAGTTATTAGTTTAACTAAATAAATGTCTGCAAGTTTACTTGGTATTTATGTATCTAATAAATTACAATGAAATGTTCTTAGACACTAATATTATTGAAACTTTAAGTTTTATTGAAGTTTCTTTACTTTTTTCTTGTAAGGAAGAAGTAGGCAACGTTGGGGTAGCAGCTATTATGATACTAAAAGAACATCATCCAAATGTGTCGGAGTATTTCTAGAGAATGACAATACGTCTCTTATAAGCAAAAAATTATCACCAATAATACAAAAGAAATCGGGGACAACAAGTCCCAAATATGGAGCTTTGAAAGAACAAAATAAAAGTTCTGTAAGCTCCAATACACAAAAGCTTACAGCTACTGTGCCTACACCAGTAGAAATAAATGAATCAAACTTGAAAAATCAATCACAAGAACAAACAGATAGTATCAAAATTAAACAGAATAAAGTTTCTAAGCACACGGTACAAGCTGATGTTACTGTAACCAGAGAATTATTTTCGAGTACAACTGACAAATTAAAATCAGCAGCAATGGTGAGTACCACTGAAAATTGCAAAGATTTTTCATCTGATTCTTTTGTTCAACATGTTCACAACTTAGAAAATCCTAGCGATGAAAAACCGAGTAAAATGTCCGTTGATCAATTGGAGAATAAGTTAGAAAGGGAATATAGAAAAATGTTCACTACTAAGTCTAAAGACAAACCAAGTGTTGATAAAACTGTACCGGAATTCAAAAGTGCGTCGCTGTTAAGGCGAAGATTCGAAGCGCTGAGACGTGGTTTATCTAAAAAGGAGTCTAAAAAGGAGAGTGTCCTAATAAACAAGCCCTTAAGTCGTGTTAGCGTACCGAGTCATAAGGATGTGTCTATAGCATCTGATCCACCGTCCTTAGAAGGGCGGTCGTATTCGAATACAAAAATAAGCCATCCATTTCCGAAAGAGGCTGACGAATATAAAGGCTATAAAAAATCGTCACACGCTAAAAGACCAAAAGATAAAAAGAATAAAGATAACTGGCAATGGTCAACTGATTTAGTAGATAGCGAAGGCGTTCAGGGGATGTTCAAGATGTGGGGGAAAAAGTTTGATTTTGACGAGGAATACGGTAAAAATCCACCAAAAAATTCGAACGACATGTCGCGAAATCCTCAACAAGCAGTTAAGTCGCGATATTCGTCTCAGGAAGAAAATCCAAAGAAGAAACAGGGTAGGAAGTTCTTCTTTTTCAGAAACAAAAATAGAGAGAAAGAAAACAAGCCCTTTAAGCCTAAAAAAGGAGTGACTGCTGGTAGATGTGAAGTTAAAGATGGTCTGATGATCAAAGTAGGCGGCGGTATAGAACATTCAAAAAAAGAACAAATTAAAATGCCTGAAAAGCGTATAGACCAATGTGAGGGTTTATTGAAAAGAGCTTGGCTGGAAAAATTCATAACAAGCGCGAAAGATTCCAGAAATAACGTACATGTTCGATGGAATAACAAAATGTATGCAGCTAGTAGTAGCACAGTATTGGAATTAATGGACAGTGTGTATAAGCAGACTGGAATCGTTTTCAGATCACGAAGCCAAACCACAACAAACGATTCATCTCATTACCGATCGTATACGAAACAACGTGTACATTTCATGCATCACGATGTCGAAGCATGGATGATACCAAAAATGATAACCGACATGCAAAAACGAACCCTTGTGAAAGTTTGCTACAGTCAGGAGAAATTAGCCAAACACATTCCAATCAAAATTCCAAGGGAGAAATGGTATGTGGACGGATCGAAAGAGTTCTCACAGAAAATAGAACTCGTGTTACATGCAAAACCAAATAGCAATAGTTCTGAGTATGTCATGATAATTATACCAGATGGTTACTTTTCTCGTTCGAACAGTAACGACCTGCGTCCTCAGTCAAGTGACGAGAAGATCTACAAGATAGTGGAATACGAGACGCCGAATTTGAAAAAAGTCAAAGAAAAATGTCACATGGCTACCGGGGATAGTGTTACTCATAATCAAAAAATCACAAAAGATATAAATTCCACAGTTAAACATGGACATGGAGGATCTAAAATTTCCACGATTATTGCCAAAAAGCCGCCATTATTGAGAGATATATCTGTGCAAGCTAGCAACGTAAGCCTTCCGAAGCGTTGCGACGTTATTGGAGTCGGTATTATAACACAAAGGGACATACGGGATGGAATGCAACCCATGTACGTATGGCTTCATTCAGTAAATGAATTAGTTTATAATCGAATGAACGAGATATGAAGTGAATGAACGAGCGAATAAATGAATGAACGAGTTAATAAAGCAATGAAATGGTTTAAGAATGTTGTAGGGATTTTTTGGATAGTTGTTAAAATTTTTTGAACAAGTTATACAGAAATATGATGGGGTTTTTTAGGAATACGTAATGTACCTTACACTTAAGTAGGCGGTTTGCGAAGAAAAGATATTTATTATGAATATCCTGATTATAAAGATGAACTGGGTCCCACAGTGGAAGAATAAAAGGGTTGAGGATGATGATGAAGCTAATGTCAAAGCTAAATAGTAATGCAAAGAAATATTCACTATTGTTAATTCGCTAACAAGTTTTAGGATCATTTTTCTAAGTTGTTTAATTAGTTGTTTATCAAATATTGTCGTTTTATTTGCAGCCTGAAACTAGACGATGATATTTCTGATGACGATTCAGAAAAAAATATCCATATACAAAAAAAATGTGAACTTGCCGAGAGCTACATTCAGGATTATTATCGTAATTGGATGCCTTCGGGTATTGACTTGTTTTCGTGGCAATTGAGCGATTCTCAACTTCACTCCTCAGGTAACAATTCAATAACCAGTCTAAGCCAGGGCGACGGGTCTAAATCTTGTCCCAAAATGTATGACGATTTTAAAGAATCTACAATAGTACTATCTTCTTGCGGAACTTCCTCCTGCAGTCATTGCATCGCTCTAGAAGACGAAAGAAAGCAAGACGATTCACTAAAAAGCAAAATTTTGAATAAATTTAAAAGAAATTCCTTATCAGAAGCACCTTTAAAATCCGACAAACGACATTTTCCAAAGGATTCATTGGAAGTTTTTAGGAAAAGGCAACTTTACGCGTGCACTAATCAAAAATCTAAGTGGAGAAGTGCTGATGCACTAGACCAAGGGAGCAATGAGGGATCTTCAGATCTCTGTCCAAAATCTAAGCCTTGTTGGAGATTGCCAGGTACTACTAAAGACAAAAAAGGACAAAAAAAACGTGTCTCCCTTCCAGGTTGTGAAGCTATGAGTAGATTAGTCGCTAAGCTATCAGATAGATCATTGGAGGGTATTTTATCCTACAAAGGATCTGGATGCAATCAGAAAGGTCCACAGTCCTGTAAACATACTGAGGTAATACCTAGCCCTGTGTGTCAAATCCCCCAGCCACCGTGCAAAGAATCCTGTGTGACAGAGAAAAAACCCGCATGTACTAAAAAAAATTCACCACCCTGTGACGATCTATTCCAAAAATTACTCAATCCTGAGTCGCTGCCGCCGTGCGAAAGACCGAAGCAGATGTCTCCTCCTCTCTCGCCTCCTATCTGTGTTAAGCCAAAACAAACAAGGTGCAGATCTCCATGTAGACCTCTACCTAATTTAAAACAAATGTGCGACAAAAATGTACAAATGTCGAGGTCACCGTCTCGAGAATCCGGATTAAGTCTTAAAATGAGTCCAAGAGGCAGTCCTAAAGGATCCAGAGAGCGAGTAAATAAAAGAAAGAAAAATAGAGATTGCAAGCCTAATTGTGCAAATAGAAGAAAGATACCAAACAAGTTATTGCCCATACCACCAGCCCCTCCACCAACAGCATATCACAGGCCGATAACTCCTCCAACCGATTGTACTAATACCAATAAATATAGAATGTCAGGTCTATTTCTCAAAAAAATGCCATCGAAGAAGAATTCTTCCTCCAATGAATGTATAAATTGGGGTAACGAGGGTCCAGGTGTTATCCGTTTAAATTCTCAAGAAAAAATCACTATTCGAATGAAAAGAGACACGCCAAGTACAGAAGAAATTAGAGAGGGTTTAAATATAAAGGTACAAGACCAAGACGGTCACACTCTTTACGAAAGGATAGATTATAAGCAATCAGGCGACGTAAATAAATGTGTTTTATTGAAGGATATGTATAAAGGACATCAAATACAAAGAGTTTCGACACCAACAATACAAGATGTCATAGCACAAAGGAGTGAAACTGAAGTACTACAAAAAAACCCTAGTGACCCTAGTATACATAACATGATCGACATTAATTTTACATTGAAATTGAAACAAGGGGACAAAGGTACAAAAGTTGATATTCAAAACAATGGAGATCCAGAATTTAAGAAGAATTTGCTTCAAGATACGGAATCGCAAAAAGATATCTACATTGTGCAAGATAGGGCCGAACATGTAAATGTATCTGAAAATAAAAAAGACATAAATATCAAAATAGTAATAAAAAATTATAACATTGACCCCGAAAAGACTAATGAAATTGAAACATACGCCGTGCAAAAAACAAGCAATG
>DWFV01001612.1:0-10927 GCA_018246775.1 Parelbella machaon machaon | reverse complement strand
TCCATGGGACTTAAACGTAACTGGTGAAACGTGGGAGTATACTACACTCCTCTGCCTATCCCTTCGGGGATTACAGGTATGATGTTACGTATGTACATACGAATCCTTTAATATGTAAGTCACGATAAAGAGATGGTGGCAAAGCGTCTGTCACTCCCTTACATCTAATGTCTTTAGGCGATGATTTCTACTTACCATTATCTACCGATTTTTGTTCCTCAGCAAAAAATTGATCTATATACCTAATGTAGAATCATTGACTTTCCAATCCACGTTAGGCAAGTTAGTTGAATATGCTTCTTGCGTCCCTATAGTTGAGGAAGAGTCCCGTGACCCGTGCTCAGCATTGGGATGTATAAGGGAATGTCAGTCTTATTAATTTTTTTAAGGATTTGGACTATTTGACTGGAGTTTAATGTTGGTTTACAAAGTGGACACAAATGTGTAGCTGTCGAGCTGTAAAAAAAATCTGACTACCCCTTTGAATATTGTTTTATCGCCGTATTTGATAATTTGGTTGGTATCGTATATGTCTGTATCGAAATATATACGAAAAATATCTGATCAAACCAACCGGAAGTAACTTTATTTTGTTACTTGTTCGATATACTAAAAAACTCTTCTAAGTTGACCTTATAATGAGCTGGATATGGTCGGTTTCATCTCAAAGATCGAAAGTGACTATTTACTTACATTATTAGAGTGTACAGTAGATACTGTTACGTACACATTTGTTGGTTTATAAAAAGAACAAACGCTGATTGCGTTTTGTTGTTAGGCAGATTTTTTTTTCGTACCGGCCGGAGACCATGACCTCGTGCGTGTTAAGTTTAGCGCTGCGCATAATAAGGATCTATTTATAATCTGCATCACATGACGATACGTGGGAATGTTTTGAGAAAAATGTGTCGGTGCGTGGTGACGTGGCGGCACGTAACACCAGCGTTACGTCACCGTTAACCAGCTCGGCAGATTGATGTATGGCGGTTGATAAGATGGCGGTGTTGGGCTCTCAATTAGCGCGGTAATTTTCCTAATTGACAAGATCCGAGATACGCAAATATTTATTAATAGGATCTGGAAGGAAGAGAGATAGATAGATTTTTTGGTGCGTGTCAAGAGAACGGTGTTTTAATTTTTAATTAACGCCCTCAAAAGTTATCTCTATGCGATAATGCGATATTAAACATAACACCCATTTAACCGTTCGTATATTTGTTCGGTCTTTATTTATACAAGTAATGATGTAATGTAACGACGAACTGAGAACAAAATCGATTATTATTAGTAGGTATGGCTATTACTGACTGAGAACGCTTTGTATCTTGCACAAGAAAAAGCATTTAAAATGTTACATTATAAAATAAATTAATGTTTAATAAGCAGGCAATTTGTAGTGTTCTATCTATTTTTATTGAATTATAAATTTTGACTTACTCCAAGATGGTGTATGATAATCATATTTTTAGAGTTTTTTTTTGTCTTTTTTTTTACTGTTGTGAAATCAAGATTCGTTAAAAAACAAACTTTAATGACTTTCCACCGTTTTGACAATACGTCATTAAGATCATTTCCCGATGATCTACATCATTCGGTCATCATCTGATTAGTTGACAGTAGTAGTTACACATACGTCTTTACTTATACCTGACCATTGAGTGTACGCTTCTCTCTATACGTTGTCTTACAAGGCTACAAAATCATCCAACAATATAAAGTATACACATTAGACATATTATTATAATGAAATTTTATAAGTTAAAAGTAAGAGCTAAAAACTGTGAATAATCTAAGTAAGTAGGTACATGGTGACCATAGCACAGACTCTTTTTGACTTTTCCTTGGGATGAGATATACAGGTGTGGAAATGTCTCAAATATAATCATCATTATTATCATTTTATTATTTTAAAATAAACACATGATAATCCTTTAAACGCAGCTCAGTTAATGAACGGCAATGTAATTAGTTATCGTATATGCAAAATTAGCGCTCGCGATTGAAGTGCGAACTGGTGTAGCGTTTCTTGATCTTGTGCTAAATGAGTCGTCAGATCGTATACCGCGTGTACCGACTGGCAAATTATCGTCTTATGTACACATATGCTGATCCATACCGTTTATGGCCAGTAATGAATATTCCAGTAATGAATAGAGACAGATGATGATCGAAATAGAGCAATTGTAGGAGTTTCTTAATATTACATTAAATTTGTTTCTTAAATCTAAAACTATATTAGCAATCTTATAAATATAGCCACTCAATAGATGTACAAAAAGGAACAAAGGATGCAGAAGACTAGAAAATACGAGTAATTAAAAAATGCTTTGTCTACTCTCACTTGGGCCAGTTTAAAAAAAAAAAAAAAAGGTTTTTATCTATAGGTACTCACAGGCACCAGTGCAGAAAAAACACAGTAAAAAAAAATATATTGTCTATACTCAAACGCGTTAGTGCAGAAAATAAAACGTGAACAAAAAAAATTGTCATACTGAAACGCTTTAGTGCTGAAAATAAAACAGTTGAAAAAAATTCTATACGTGCAGAAAAAAATCAGAAATTGAAAAAACATTATTCTGCAGCAAATAAGTGGCAGTGGCACAAAGCTATTATAGTCAGTGCAAACACGTATGTCATTACATCATGTCTGTATTCATAGTTAAATTACCGTTCGCGTCGTGCCCATAACCCCGTGCGCACCATTGTTTACTCGCTGCAACGGTCAGCGCCCTCTATGCACTCTTACAACACAAGTAATCAACGAGTACCCTTGTATTTTTAAACCTTTTATTTATATGTATTATACAAGAAACAAATCTGATTGCTTACATTCTATCTAGTGTTAGTGTGATAACATGAAAACCTGCTTTGAAGATTGGGTAGGTATGTGTAGCACTAATAATGGTTGCTATATTCCCGAAGGCCTTAAATTGGATAACAGACAGTTCAAGCTAATGTTTCAATATGGTCTGAGGTGGCACTCGCGTGATTTCATTATGATGTTATTATTTTTATTCCACTACATATGGTTGTAAATCCAGCCCCAAGTCTCATGGGATATCGTTGCATAATTCTATTGCATTATCGGCCTGTCGGTGTCAATGTCCTCGCCCACAGCGGAAGAGACAAATTTAATACATTTTTTATTGAATACTATTTTTTCTTATCAATACATACTTACTGTGAATTGATAGTGAATTGCATCTGTAGTGGACAATTGTGTTTTTGTAAATTCAATTTGATTTTATAATATCGTGACTTTTCAGCGTAATTCCTTCAATATCTCGAGAATTTTATTCGCCATTGATTTTTGGTTTGGGAAATAAAGTAAAATTTATAAAAACATTAGAAAATAAACTATATCCTTTCTCAAAATTCAATCTATCGTTGTATAAAAATTTCACCAAAATTTGTTCAGCGACTTAGACATGAAAGCGTATGAAACAGAAAGACGGAAACTTTCACATTTCTAGTTTATATTTGATTATGTTCACTTTTTTTTATTCGTATTTATTGTATATATTGTGTAACAGTAATGTCTACGTAGTTAGATATGAAATTTAAAAAAAAAACTTTTTGTTTTTTATTATGTAATACAAAAAATCTAGGCTGATTTCCACATATCTCTTATACCATATATAGGTCTATATTTTACCACATATATATTATATATAGGCATTGAAGTAGCGAGGCGTACTACCATATTCAAATTCAAAATTCAAATTCAAATATCATTTATTAAAAATATGTATTCATATGCTCCACGTATCCCTCATAACGGCAGACATCCTATTCAGCGACGTTGTAGCCACCCTTATTGAGTTAGCCATTGAGAGCCACTCTTGTTAACAAATACTCCTTCAGATCTTCCTGCTCGTCATTGCAGCAAATGAACCAATCCGCGTGCAAAAACTAGTCCATTCGTAAATAATTCTTCGTTTAAAATTTTATTTGTAATTTTTAGAAACCTTGCCTTTTTATCATGGCTTATGAAGGGTACGAATTTTCTTATGTCACAATAATATGTATGGAGAAAGCAAACCATGTTTTCACATATTATTGTATCTGTTTACCTCTAACGGTAAGTAATATGTTTTGGTTCAATCGCATCGACCTTCTGAAGCTCCAGAATATTCAGCTTGTCATGTGTCTACAAATTAGCGCTAAAAGTAAGTAAATAAATTTGTCGATGCGAGCGGACGGCGCGTTAATAAAAGAATTCTCATTCGGGTATTTACGCTTCGGCGTCGATCGTGAACGAATTGAACGAACGAACTATCGCAAAAATTTTAAATCGGTAATCGATATGTTTGTTCTTAATTTACCAATCTTACCTCAGCCTAACCCTCCGGCGATGTACAGGCATGAGATTAAATTATGTTTTTTTCGATGTTAGTCCCTTTTATACTATTTATTATGTTGTCTTTTTCATAGTTGATCCCCTTTATACAATTGTGAATGCCACTGTGTTACGTGCATCGTACTCGTATTTTTCGCCAAATGACCGGGCAACCCGCGTCAGATCGCGCGTCGGCTTGGCGTTGCGAGTGATGGATGGCCACAGTACATTTATCCAAATGATTTTGTTTACCGCACACTACGTAACGTATGCGCTCCGCACGGCAGTAGGGACAAGGATGGGGCATCGGGGATGTCGTATTCACATGGATATGTTAACTAAAATTATCAAGGTAAACTCGCCATTCCAGCGCGACGATTATGGGATAACACTCCCTATGAAAGTGCTCATTTGAATGACGATGCGCGATCAAGGCGACATTATTTTTTAAATATTTCTTTTTCAAATGTAATAAAAACTATTATTAATAGTCTTTGTATATACGTGCATATGTGTCTATACACTTACATGCAAAACTTGTTTGTAAGTGTGTGTTATTGTATGCATTTATGTATTACAGGTCTAATTGATGACATTGGGAATTTCCACAATGATTAAATCACTTTTAGTGTTACTGCTAGCCCGCACTTAATATTATCTGTGTATTATATATCGTTTGTTTGTAATTATACCCAAATATCCTTTTAAACATTCTATCAAGTATTTCGACAATCATCGTAATATGTGTTATGTTATTAGTTAGAAATCTATATCTACGTGATTATGTATGAACAAGCAACAGGCATGTAAATGCTTAATGCAGTGTTTTTATTGTTGTTAATAGAGGATGGAGTCAAATAGATCTTATGATAGAGCTCTGAAGTCAACTTCCTTCGGAGGCAGGGCTTCCTACAAGACAGGCAATACATACTCTGGTAATTCTTCTGCTGTCGCAGAAAAGATGTCTATAAGCGACGGTGACCACTTATCAGCATTTGAATCGTCTATTTGTCATGCCGTGTAATTATAAAAGAGATATGTTACTATAAACGCGCTCTCCGTTTTCAGATGCTACTGGAGAAGAGACTGTGCGTCCTGGGCGCGGAGTTGTCGGAGCTGGACACCTTCGAGAGGCTGCTGAGGTCCGCCGGCTCTCTGTTGAGACTGCTACAATGTTTTCAGGTAATAAATATTTCGAAGCATTCGAGCGGTGGAGAACGCCAATAGATACTACAAAATAGAAAAAAAAAACAAATAATCGACCCATTTGTCATTCCACTGATGGAATATGGGTCTCCTCTCATATTGAGAGAGTTAAGGCCATAGTCTACCACGCTGGCCAAGTGCGGGTTGGCAGACTTCACACACCTTAGATTTTTTTTTTTTTTGTAACTTCTAAAGTGTGTAGGTTTGACTTGAATGGATTAATTTGACAGTTGCGGTCAAGTATAAGTTAGCATTGCTACAGTTGCTATGGTAACCTTTTATGAAATAATAAGTACACATATACCGCCCTATGAGCCGATGTTTACATTTTAATATCATACACAAATATGTTTTCATTGCTCGCGTGGCTTAGGAATAAATTAATTTACACCGCCGGTGGCTGTTTCCCGTGTTACGAGAACGTTTACTCACACCGCTGGCAATTTTGTTTAAAGTCCATAGAGTATAGGTTGCCTCGTGAGGTAAATTAAAAGGTCCAATGTAGTTTATGTTCGAGGAAATATCAGCATATGGATTAGATTTATTTTTTTCACTGTACCAACCGCTCTCAAACTGGGAAGAGAATAATTATACTACGTAACATCACACCTGTAATCCCCGAAGGGTAGGCAGAAGAGCGTAGTACACTCCCACGTTTCACCAGTTACGTTTGAGTCCCATGGTGGTGATAATTATACTATGTTGCCTAAATATTGACACAAACATTATACGTTTGTAAATACATATTTATATGGATAGGGGTGTATCCAGACCTAAAACATAGTGCTTATCATTCAAATACTTGTCCTTCGCGGGATTGAACCCGTTACCGCCGGCTTGACCGTCAACAGTCACTCACTAATTACTGGAGTAACGAACGAGTCAGTAGTATTACCAATAAGGAAAAAATCAGAAGAATCACTAGGAACAGTTTAATTGAGCGCTTACGGCATTGGGGTGTTGGCAAATCATAAACATATGTGACCTTATACAACCACGCTCAACTCTAATGATTGCTCCCAATGTCACTACTTGATCATCTCCCGGAAACATAGTTTCTATGTGATTATTAATTGCCCAGCTTACAATGTACCTTAGCTGCTGGTAAACTCTATGATAGCCAAACACTAGCCTATTAAAAAAAAATCTAAACAGCATTATGATTTCATCCAATGCCATGTTCGTTGGCTCCTTTCGTGTTTAATCGTTCCTCGTGTTTCGTGTATTTGAACGACAGCAAAAATATACGGAACCACTAGTGGCAAAAGTCGAGTGCGCACTTGACCTAGGTCGGTTCCACTCGAAAACTCATGAGCTCTGTGCCTTGATTGTGCGTGCCGGGTGCATGAGTAATGAAGAAAAAAAAACTGATTTTATTAAATTGTAAACGTATTTATTACCTACGTCGGAGCAATGAGTTATTAAATTAATTAATTTTCATTACTTCATTTAATTCTATTGTTGGTCCTGTTATTTTATATTTTCCCACAATAAGTGTCAATTAAAACTAACACGAGTGCTTTTGATATTATCAAGTGATATTGTCATTGTTTACAGTAAAATATAACCCTTGTAGGTAATTTTACGTTTTCTGGTTCACTGTAGATGAAAAACTAGCGTGTATATGTGATATTAAAATAAATGGTATGGCGGTCTCTCACTGCCTTCATTTACGCCTATCTCTCGGCACAGCTGAGTGGTTCTCCCACTTTTCGCTTATTATTTTTTATACGTCCCATAGAATACGAATTGATTATATTGCCATACAAAGGGCACAATTCCAGACTCGGAGTTAGCACTAGGAATTTCAAGTTCGAAAAACGCAGTAGTATCAGAACCGAGGATCGAACCCAAGACCTCTTGCTCAGCAAGTCACGCTTGCAACCTCTAGACCAACGGGTCAGTCATATACATACATATCTATATTATTATTTTTATTAATTGTCAATTAGGACTAAAGTTCAAGTTGGCGTTAAGTCAAATTTAAGCTAAACGTAGAATCACGTGACTCAATAAGGAGTAGATTACACTATTTACCATAAGACGAATTATTTTATAAATATTAAAACAATATTTAATAAAGTTGAGATGAACGCATACAAGTGCGAAAAGCAATCAAAAACAGAGTCGTATTAAATTTATACTTCCACATCGTGTACGTCAGGCTTTCATTAACACGTTGTCAAATGGGTGTACGGCTAATAGAATATGCGTACATTACAACCCACACAGCTGAAGAAATAATAGTAGAGCAAACTTCGATGTCTAAAAGACACGCAAACATACATCAAAAAGGGGGTTGATGGTTCCAATCTAGCAACTACCTAGGGTATCTATGTATCTACACATAGAAAGAGTTAGGTTCGCGGCCAAGTTTAGATCTGAATGACGAATTGGAAATCTTTTTAGTATGTAGTTTCTTACCCATAGCCCCTTTCTCCTCCCCTACACCGTTCCCACGTCCTTGCTTCCAGGTCGTAAGCGTATCCTTGGCATCATTTACGTGAAATGTCAGTTTTAGATTTTGACGTCACGTTTTCTCTCTTTCTCCGTGTCGACCTTAATATCTTTTACTGTGTTTATTCGCATTCGTTATAAGGCGTAATTAAAGTTGCTTTAAACCGCGCAGTCACATTTAATTCCCACCGATAATCCATCACGTAGCTGACATATATGGACATAAAAACATGCAATATTGTCATGGACCGGACGTCGTCGGGACAGCGCTTCTGGTCGGGACGGACAACGATCGATTCTCGCTCTACGTTTATGGCGAGTGCGGGTTTTTAACTCGTCCAATACTCTACAATGTAGAGCGCGTGTTGCTGGCAACATTGTTGAAGCGAACCGTTTTAAAAGTTCATAATGACACCTGTTTACTTTGTCCGTGTAATAACCCCTTGAGTTTTTGTTACTAACTGTTACACGCGTTCGTTTTATCCGAAGAGCTAAAGGTAGTTGCGCTTTAAAGTCGCAAAGGTATAAGGATTAATCACGAGTTTAGAGATTTTTTTAAATTATTCATACTCTACATTCTATATGAGATGCCACACGCTCAAATATTTCGTTATGATAATAATTTTTTTAAATTTTAATTGGTTATATACATAGTTATGTTGGTTACATACATGTAGAAATGAATGACGACACCATTAATGTTTTTCTTTTCTAATTAACAACCGACAGTATTTTAAACGATCGCCAGTTGGAAGATATGTAAGTATGGAGGACCAACGAAGTTTTTTATTTGGCACACAACTCGACTTAAGGGCAACAATGAAGTAGGTACATATTTGTATCCATTTACAATGTAACAATTCTAGGAAACATTGCAGATGGAATGTAGATTAATGTTCCTCAATAAATCTCTCGTACATTTTTTATGTACGTTTCCATCGACATCTTTTGATTTGTAGCGTGTTGTCGTAGTTTCTCAACATTTTATGGGCAAATTCAATGTTTGCAGTAGACTAGTGACCGAATTATAAAAGTAACATGCTGACTGCTAGATATGACTCGATTGGTTTTCTGTTTATATGTACTGTTATTAGTACTGCTGAACGTGGCGTAAAATGTTTCTACAGAGTCAGCAGCGTCTAATCCGTTTGTGATGTTTTAATGCAAATGCAAATGTATGAAGAGTGAAATAATAATATTGATGTAATATCTTAGAAGTGTTTCATACGTGGTAATCTGATCCCAAATTAAGTTGAATGTGTATTAAACGCATGTAGATATTTTTAGATACAGTCAAAGAACACACGTTCATGCTCATCACGAAAATATTCTTCTTGATTGTAAATCGAACCCACAGCAATCTTACCTACCAATCTTACCTATCTCAACAATAAAATTGAAAAGCGCCTCAGAGATAGTCAGGTGGTTTCAAATTAAAATATGGAATCTATGTCTGATTCCAATTTCAAATATTGCAATCTGATTCAAATTTGGAATGGATATTCGGACATTCGATTCGTTGTATTAAATATTCGTACACCTCTTATTAAATACTGATTTATATACACGTCATTATAAAGTGACGACAGAACAGATGTTGCTGGCGAGATGACAAGTGACGAGAACAATGCTAAACGCAGTGGAGTAAAAGCGATTCCCCTGTATACAGCCGATTACAATTATGTCATTTGCCAAGTTGTGTGCACGCGACCATATGACGTATGTATTATTAAATACCTAAATAAACATCGCAATAAGGTAATTATATACATATAGTATATAGGTACATGAAGTAACTATTAGGCTACAAAGGAATAAGTTATGCTGCTAGAGAAAGTGATTTCGATTTTAACTATATTTATTATGATGATTATATTATGATGGCTGTAACAAATTATATTTAATTAAAGGATGAGGTACATAAAAAGACCATAAATATTCATGCAGTGGTTGATAAGCAGAAATAGAAGAGAGATATAAGAGACATGTTAGAGAAGAGACTTACGAAAAGTAAGATAAAGCCGCGACCTCAAAACAGTTGTAAACACCAACAGAATAGAGAAACGATGATTCAAAACAAAGCAACGTGATTTGTTAGGTCGTTTGTGAAATTAATGTAACCGTAAAAGAAATATACTAGAAAAGTTTACACCACCGACGTGATATACGAGTCCAATATACGATATCGCACCAATCTCCTGCCGGTGCGGGGAAAGAACTCTTATCCATTAAAGGAGCAAGTTAGTTTGCAGGCGAGTTTTTGCGATGGATTTTGTGAAAAAAGCACTCTAACGATTTTAATCAATTATAATTTTTAATGGTGTTTCCGACTTTTGATTACGCTATATTGGGCATATACGCAATTAAGCGTACGCTATGTATGTATATAGCCCTGCTTCTTTTTGAATTTTTTGTCTCTGTTATTGTCGCTATCTTCTTCTTTTTTTTACTCTGTCTTTTTGTTCTTTATTTCTTTCTCTATATTCGTCAACGTGGTGTCGTATCACGCTACTGATATGATGAGAACCATACAAGGGATTTTCTTCGGTCGATCATTTGTACAAATTTAATTGTAATAAAATTCATTAAAAGACATTCGACCACAATTTAGACAGCAGGTAATTGTTTGAGACGTCGATTTACAGTTTGTACACGACGTTTACGGTGGCGGTGTGAGGTCCAGCTATAAATACGGCTACGTTGTAAACAGCCAAGTAGCTAAATGATTGGAAATGTTATTTTCATCACATTCATCACTACGCTGACATACGACTCCTTCGCGCAGAGACTTAAAGGGAGCTAAACGTCAATAATTGTTCATAATTTTTTTTTTATCCGTTCTACTCAATTCGTTCATTCATTAATGAGTGGAGAGAATAATCCGTCTTCACTTTCTGCAAACCATTTTACGCTCTTTTTGGTGCT